>JBAKBP010017582.1:0-48623 GCA_037953745.1 Lithodes maja
AGTGCCATGTGTAAGAGCCCGACCATGCCCAGGAGTTGTCTGTAGAGGGGCGAGGACTTAGCCTTGATTTGCCTACCGAGCCAGGAGCGAGTGCAGTACCAGAGACTACAGCTCGCTCGTAGTGCCGGTATAGTAGAGTAACGTAATTTATCTGTCCTTGTGTTCTCTACAGTCTTTTCCTGGGTTCTCGCTTTCGGTGCTGGGACTCGTTGTTCCTGTGACTTGGCCTGCTAGCTAGAACACATGGGGATGATGAGTGGGTGATATCTTTATTTTACTATGCATTGCAGCTCTCTTTAAGTTTATGTATGTAACACTTTACAATACACATTACTCACACACTAGACAACACTATTAATACTTTCATGTATCAATTAACTGCACTGTCGTTTTGCTGCTGTTTCCGGAGTTCTATTGCGTAGGGCGCATACGGACTCAGAGGGGAGACAGAGTGAGAGAAGCGAAGTAGCCTATGCGGTAGTAGGCTACCGGCGCAGTACTGTTGCCTGCAACCTTTTAGTTATTCCAAGTATAGATTCATTATTACAATAAGTGACTACTGTTTATGTTCCTTCCATGTGTATTATTAGGTATCTACTGGATCATGAACATCTTGTATGCTACATGCTAGTGCATGTTAGTAGGGGACAGTTATTCTAGTGCACGCGCTTTCAAGTAGGCGTGTACATTTGTCATTTAGCATTTCACTGTCATACCTTTAGCCTGCTTCTATTCTACATTATTAGAGGCTTAATATTAACGTAGTTTCTTGAGTATTGCATTTATTTAGTAATAACGTAACCTATAAATGTCTGAGGGAGTTTAGCCTCATAGCCTACCCCTGTTGTACACTTTCGCCGAGTTAAGGTACCTCGTTACCATAGACGATAACTCTGTAGGGCGTTGGTGCTTTTGTTGTCTGGAGCATATAGTATTTGGGACTGGAATCGAGCGTGTCGTTGTCACATAAGCCATTTCTGTCCTGCGATCGAGAATCCCGAATATGTATTGCCGATCCAGCCGTAACACCCCCAAATGACCCGCCACCGGCACATCATGCGCCAGACCCAATAAGGACTCTCTATACTTATTTGGAACAACCACCTGGTCTACTACCCTCGCACCGCCCTCCCACTTCGATTTGGGGTCTAGAAATCTGCGGTACAATATCCTGTTGAGCCTAAAGAAATCTCCCGGCTTCGCATCCCCATCTTCCTCCAACTCTATGGCACCATTGCTATAACGAGCTAGGCTAGCGTCTTGCAGCTGCTGCTCACTAATGTCCCTGGGCGTCAATGCATCAAGATGGTTTTGTAATAAGACATTACCCCGGCTAGTAGGCTCTACTGCCTTAGTGGCTCTCGCTACAGCTCTTGCCTCACGCGAAGTCTTACCCAACTCTGCCTTGTTACACACCATATCTGGGCCAGAGTCAACTCCCGTGTTTATTATAGGTCCAAGTACCGAATCACCGAGAAGTGCAGCAGAATCAATGTCCCTTTTCCTGCCCTTAGCAACCTTCTCCTGATCCTTCCTCCACTGTCCCCGAGGTTGAGTGCTAGGCTGTGCAGGAGCCGCAGAGCGAGATCGGGTTACCACACAGGCCATCTCATCCTGTTGGCACCTCCCAACCCATTCCCGATTCTCACCATCCACGTCGGCCGCCCTCTCGGCAACGACTAAGGGTGGAGTCCCGGAAGTGGGCACCGCAAAGTCGTTGCCGAGAAGAAGGTCGACGCCCTCAACTGGCAAACACTCAACGATCCCTACATCCAGCTCCCTGCACACCTCTCCCACTCTCAACTCCAACCTCACAAGTGGGTATGACCTCGTAGCATTTATACCCTGCACCACAACAACTCTGGCCGCATTTATCGGTTTCCCTGTGAAGTTCCTCAACAAAGTTTGCGAAGCCCCCGTATCCCTCAGCAAGTCAACCCTCCGTAGTTCACTCCCCCAGCTCACAAACCCGTGCCCCCGATGGCTACAGAAAGTGTCCCGGACAGGTGTCGAGCCTTCCGTACGCTTCTTTACCGCGTGTGCCTCAGCTGCTGACAACCTACCCCGGGCAGTTGCTGCAGCCTTCAGAGACACACCGATACTGTGAACCAATGACACCGGCTTAGCGGGAGTGTTACTAGGGCACTCACGTGAATAATGGCCTAGCTTCTGACATTTGTAACATTTCACATCCCCAATGGGCTTCTTCCCTTGTGCGGGCGAAGAAGGGGCCTGACCTTTAGTAAACGGGAGAGGCTTGTGTTTGTAGGTGTTATTAGGTGCAATGCATTTAGTGTGGTTATGTGTGTCATAGGATTTGTTATTATCGAAAACTCTGGTGGGTGGGGTATAGCGCCCCTTCTGCCCTGACTCAGCCCTCTGAGCGGCACCGCAACCACGAATCAATGATAATCTGAGGTCTGCCATCTTGGCAGCCTCCTCTACTGTCTTGGGACATTTTTCCTTAATGTTCAGCGTTAGATCGGTTCCAGTACATTTGTAAAACTGTTCCAGATAGAAAAGTTGCTTAATTTCCTCAGCCGACTCTGCGTGCTCGGACCGAAACCAGTTATTACCTGCATCTGTTAAGTCCCGTGCGTGCTCCATAAAACTGACGTCGCTCTTCTTATTCACGCCACGGAACTTCAATCTATAAGTTTCGGGTTGCAGTTCGTAGGCCCGGAGCACAGCCTCCTTCACCAGTCCATACACTACACTCTCGTCCAGTGACAGTGCATCGTAGGCTTTCAACCCCTTACCCACTAGACGTGATGAAACTAATGCTGCCCATTTAACCTCCGGCCAGTCATACTCACGACACTTCTTTTCGAAACGAGCAAAAAACTCAGTCACTGCTGTCTCATCAAATGCGGGTACTAACTTAATTAAATGCGAAAGTGAGTCTGTAACCCGGTGCCCACCACCGAGATGACGCCCCGTGGTCTCTACTCTAGACTTCTCGACATCCATTTCAGCCTGGTACCTGGTTGCATCCTGATTGGCTTGGATTCTAGTAACCTCTATGCGTTCTATACTAGCCTGTTGTATCTGAGTCTCCTGCAGCTTAATCCGTTCTATACTAGCCTGTTGACTCTCTTGCAACTTAAGCTTAGCTAGTTCTAGCTGAAATAACATCTCAGGAGACAGGCCTGGGGGGGGAGAGCACAAAATGGGGGATCCACACCGAGACGTGTTTACGGGTAAGCCAGCTTGCCATTGAGAACCCTCCTGCTGCATCGTGCTAAGAATCGCTGGCTGAGGGCCCAGCTCAGGGGTAGAGTGGAATGGAGGCTTGGAGGGAACCCCCCAAGACCCCACTCCACCCACCGCCCCATCGCCATCACCCAACAAACATGCCACCAAATTCTTCTTGGGCCAACTGTCAGGACAGTCCCGCCCCAAAACCGTGGCTAAACAGCGAAGACCGTAACAATCAATAGCCTGCAGGCGCTGTTTGGTCAAAGGTGTCTGCAAAAATGCCCGGGCATCCCTCTCTCCACTTATAACACTCCCCTCCCTCAATATCTGTTGTACTTGCTGGTCACTAGGCTGTACCGTGTTATCCTCCCCCGTAAATGATGAGTCATTAGACATAGTGCTGGTTATACAATTGCTGTTCATAAAAAAAAAAAAGTGCTTATTACTAATTGCAGTCTCGACTCACAAAATGTTAAAGATGCTTGAATGACTCTACTCTAGACACCCCCAACGAAACAATCTGCAAATCCACCAATACAATAATGACACAATAAAAATTCCTCCAATATGCAAGAAAATTCTAGCCAGCTCTACTAGGTAGCATAGAATAGTTCTCCAAATAACATGTGATAGGATACTACTGAATCTTGTGCAAGGTCGCCATTTTGTTACGGCTGGATCGGCAATACATATTCGGGATTCTTGATCGTAGGACAGAAATGGCTTATGTGACAACGACACGCTCGATTCCAGTCCCAAATACTATATGCTCCAGACAACAAAAGCACCAACGCCCTACAGAGTTATCGTCTACGGTAACGAGGTACCTTAACTCGGCGAAAGTGTACAACAGGGGTAGGCTATGAGGCTAAACTCACTCAGACATTTATAGGTTACGTTATTACTAAAGAAATGCAATACTCAAGAAACTACGTTAATATTAAGCCTCTAATAATGTAGAATAGAAGCAGGCTAAAGGTATGACAGTGAAATGCTAAATGACAAATGTACACGCCTATTTGAAAGCGCGTGCACTAGAATAACTGTCCCCTACTAACATGCACTAGCATGTAGCATACAAGATGTTCATGATCCAGTAGATACCTAATAATACACATGGAAGGAACATAAATAGTAGTCACTTATTATAAGAATGAATCTATACTTGGAATAACTAAAAGGTTGCAGGCAACAGTACTGCGCCGGTAGCCTACTACCGCATAGGCTACTTCGCTTCTCTCACTCTGTCTCCCCTCTGAGTCCGTATGCGCCCTACGCAACAGAACTCCGGACACAGCAGCAAAACGACAGTGCAGTTAATTGATACATGAAAGTATTAATAGTGTTGTCTTGTGTGTGAGTAATGTGTATTGTAAAGTGTTACATACATAAACTTAAAGAGAGCTGCAATGCATAGTAAAATAAAGATATAACCCACTCATCATCCCCATGTGTTCTAGCTAGCAGGCCAAGTCACAGGAACAACGAGTCCCAGCACCGAAAGCGAGAACCCAGGAAAAGACTGCAGAGAACACAAGGACAGATAAATTACGTTACTCTACTATACCGGCACTACGAGCGAGCTGTAGTCTCTGGTACTACACTCGCTCCTGGCTCGGTAGGCAAATCAAGGCTAAGTCCTCGCCCCTCTACAGACAACTCCTGGGCATGGTCGGGCTCTTACACATGGCACTAGTCTAGTCACAAATTGGATGATGAGCTGGGCATATAACTCGTGAACATGTAGAACGTTCACCAACTATCCTCATCAAGAAGATCGCTGTTCACATTAACCCCTTAAATCTAATACATGTAAATATATGCTTGTCCTAAGAGTAATACGAGAGGTGAGTGCTGAAACTCCTTTAGGACCTCAAGGGAAGGTTATGCATTTAAATAGAGAGAAGAATGAAATGAGAGTAATGTCGTCAGAGAGAAAGAGTGCAACCGTGAGAAGTTGGGAGAGAGGGCAAGGGATGTTAGAATCTCAAAGGTTCTAGGCAACCTGATCATGGAACACACAGCGAGCCTCCAGGCAATGTGCAGTACGACAACATGGGCAGCCCAGGCAGCATAGGCAGGCGGCAATGGACTACCAACCCTGTCGCGCCTAGCTATAAGCGCAAGGCTGCCAACCGGTCCATACGTCTGGCAACCACCCCCCCGGCAGCGTGGCGCATTGCTACCCTCTCGCTCTGAAGCCCAACTCACTCTCTCTCTCTGAACTCCCATTGTCTTATCTATCAACTTCTCTATTGATACTACATATTAAATGGAAGGTCTCAACATGGCTTAAAACAAAACCCACCACTGGTTAGCACATGACGAGACCTTTGCAGAGATACAAAGAACATAGTTATACGTTGTCACACTCAATATAGGCAGCCAGCACGGTACAGCGGTACAGAGGTACCGCACAGTGGCGGTACAGTGGAGGTACAGTGGAGTACCAAGGAGTACAATCAGGTTGCGTTGCCACGCACTGGGTGCGTCACAATATGTCTGAGGGAGTTAATGTAATTGCCGAAGGGTGGGGAGAGAGCCTTCATCTTTGCTATCCTTTCCTTCCACTTAATCTTATCCTTATGGTTATATCTCTACTAGGATTTATTCCTGGCCACCTCGCAGGGATCGTAAAATCATTGTGGGCAGTGTATATATGTAAAACTATGTAAATGTTTCTTCTTTCTCTCTCTCTCTCTTTATATATATATATATATATATATATATATATATATATATATATATATATATATATATATATATACATATATATATATATACAGTATATATACATATATATAAAGTTGACAGCAATTCCACCCAGATGTCAACATAATTCAGAGTCAGCCAAGGGATACTGTAGTTTATGTTTCCTTCCTGTCTCCAAGCTACACATAACCTCAGTTAAATCTCAACTGGTCCTCCTTCATTTGAAAAGTGTCTCTCATATATTGTTGTAATAGTCGTGTCGCTGCTCCTGGGAACCTCTTCCAGAGCGCATTTTTATCTTTGGTACAATCCTACCAGTCCAAATTTAGGTAAAAAAAAAAATGAAAAATAGTGTTACTTATAGGACGTTCTTGTTAACTTGACTATACTCAGTTTCAGTGACTCTTGATAAAATATCTTATCACTAAGCTTATATGTCAATAATTCCAGCTGATTGGTTCTTATGCCCGTATCCAATGTCTCGGTTTGTAGTAATTATATATTATTAACAACAGCTTTAATATTGACGGTCACACAATGTCTGGGTTTGTAGTAATTATATATTATTAACAACAGCTTTAATATTGACGGTCACACAATGTCTGGGTTTGTAGTATTTATATATTATTAACAACAGCTTTAATATTGACGGTCACACAATGTCTCGGTTTATAGTAATTATATATTATTAACAACAGCTTTAATATTGACGGTCACACAATGTATCGGTTTGTAGTAATTATATATTATTAACAGCAGCTTTAATATTGACGGTCACACAATGTCTCGGTTTGTAGTAATTATATATTATTAACAACAGCTTTAATATTGACGGTCACACAATGTCTCGGTTTGTAGTAATTACAGTATATATTATTAACAACAGCTTTAATATTGATGGTCACACAATGTCTGGGTTTGTAGTAATTATATATTATTAACAACAGCTTTAATATTGACGGTCACACAATGTCTGGGTTTGTAGTAATTATATATTATTAACAACAGCTTTAATATTGACGGTCACACAATGTCTGGGTTTGTAGTAATTATATATTATTAACAACAGCTTTAATATTGACGGTCACACAATGTCTCGGTTTGTAGTAATTATATATTATTAACAACAGCTTTAATATTGACGGTCACACAATGTCTCGGTTTGTAGTAATTATATATTATTAACAGCAGCTTTAATATTGACGGTCACACAATGTCTGGGTTTGTAGTAATTATATATTATTAACAACAGCTTTAATATTGACGGTCACACAATGTCTGGGTTTGTAGTAATTATATATTATAAACAACAGCTTTAATATTGACGGTCACACAATGTCTGGGTTTGTAGTAATTATATATTATTAACAACAGCTTTAATATTGACGGTCACACAATGTCTCGGTTTGTAGTAATTATATATTATTAACAACAGCTTTAATATTGACGGTCACACAATGTCTCGGTTTGTAGTAATTATATATTATTAACAGCAGCTTTAATATTGACGGTCACACAATGTCTGGGTTTGTAGTAATTATATATTATTAACAACAGCTTTAATATTGACGGTCACACAATGTCTGGGTTTGTAGTAATTATATATTATTAACAACAGCTTTAATATTGACGGTCACACAATGTCTGGGTTTGTAGTAATTATATATTATTAACAACAGCTTTAATATTGACGGTCACACAATGTCTCGGTTTGTAGTAATTATATATTATTAACAGCAGCTTTAATATTGACGGTCACACAATGTCTGGGTTTGTAGTAATTATATATTATTAACAACAGCTTTAATATTGACGGTCACACAATGTCTGGGTTTGTAGTAATTATATATTATTAACAACAGCTTTAATATTGACGGTCACACAATGTCTGGGTTTGTAGTAATTATATATTATTAACAACAGCTTTAATATTGACGGTCACACAATGTCTCGGTTTGTAGTAATTATATATTATTAACAACAGCTTTAATATTGACGGTCACACAATGTCTGGGTTTGTAGTAATTATATATTATTAACAACAGCTTTAATTTTGACGGTCACACAATGTCTCGGTTTGTAGTAATTATATATTATTAACAGGAGCTTTAATATTGACGGTCACACAATGTCTGGGTTTGTAGTAATTATATATTATTAACAACAGCTTTAATATTGACGGTCACACAATGTCTGGGTTTGTAGTAATTATATATTATTAACAACAGCTTTAATATTGACGGTCACACAATGTCTCGGTTTGTAGTAATTATATATTATTAACAACAGCTTTAATATTGACGGTCACACAATGTCTGGGTTTGTAGTAATTATATATTATTAACAACAGCTTTAATATTGACGGTCACGCAATGTCTCGGTTTGTAGTAATTATATATTATTAACAACAGCTTTAATATTGACGGTCACACAATGTCTGGGTTTGTAGTAATTATATATTATTAACAACAGCTTTAATATTGACGGTCACACAATGTATCGGTTTGTAGTAATTATATATTATTAACAGCAGCTTTAATATTGACGGTCACACAATGTCTCGGTTTGTAGTAATTATATATTATTAACAACAGCTTTAATATTGACGGTCACACAATGTCTCGGTTTGTAGTAATTATATATTATTAACAACAGCTTTAATATTGACGGTCACACAATGTCTCGGTTTGTAGTAATTATATATTATTAACAACAGCTTTAATATTGACGGTCACACAATGTCTCGGTTTGTAGTAATTATATATTTTTAACAACAGCTTTAATATTGACGGTCACACAATGTCTCGGTTTGTAGTAATTATATATTATTAACAACAGCTTTAATATTGACGGTCACACAATGTCTCGGTTTGTAGTAATTATATATTCTTAACAACAGCTTTAATATTGACGGTCACACAATGTCTGGGTTTGTAGTAATTATATATTATTAACAACAGCTTTAATATTGACGGTCACACAATGTCTGGGTTTGTAGTAATTATATATTATTAACAACAGCTTTAATATTGACGGTCACACAATGTCTCGGTTTGTAGTAATTATATATTATTAACAACAGCTTTAATATTGACGGTCACACAATGTCTCGGTTTGTAGTAATTATATATTATTAACAGCAGCTTTAATATTGACGGTCACACAAGTTATCAGCTGGAACTATTGCCATATCAGTGGGCCGTAATATATTGGTTCTTATGACCGAATCCAATGTCTCGGTTTGTAGTAATTATATATTATTAACAACAGCTATAATATTGACGGTCACACAAGTTATCAGCTGCAACTATTGCCATATCAGTGGGCCGTAATATATTCACAGTCGCTGACACCGAGTATAAGCAATATTTTCATCGGTTTGAACTGGATGTTAAATATTATTTAAACAACTGTAAGTATATACAGGGAACATGTCAAAGGATGTACACAACATAGTACATACATACAATATATAAGGGTCGAATGTGATCGTTTAGATAAAATAATTGATAAGTGTTTATGGACAGTGAAAATAGACAAGATTGACAATATATTACATTTCACAGGAAATATTCCATCTCAATATTAGCTCTACTCTTCCTTTCAGTCTCTCATTCCCCCTTAAAACGAAATGTAATATGCAATTCAGCATGGATGGAAAGATGAAAGAGTTATAGAGAGCTAAATTCAAGGTACGTTAGAGCCAAATTCATTCTTACTATTTGATAGGGACACTCGCTTCTGGCAGCTTTGCCTTTTGTTTCCTTCTTTCAAATAGTCACAAATAATATATATATATATATATATATATATATATATATATATATATATATATATATGTGTGTGTGTTACATCCTCGCCTGGAATCAAACTCAGGATCTTAGAAAGAATGAATAAATGAATGAATATAGAAAAGGTGGGTGAAGGTGAAAGAAGGGAAGTTTTTTATTGGTTAAGTAGGAGAGACAGTGGTAATAGTGAGTGAAAATAGGGTGTCGGAGCCTGACCCAACGTGCGTGAGTTGAGTACTTGGGTTGGGGTTGCATTGTAATTGTTAGAGCAGTTTCTTTAATGAGCTGTGGCTTGCCAAGAAGGGGGGTGGGGATGGTGAGCGCAAGATGAAGGTGGGAGATGGTGGTGATGATGGTGGTGGTGAAGAAGCCGATGGTGTTATTCTTTTTCCAGACATTTAAGAAGGCTTCTCTGGTGCAGACACTTGGAGAACTGTTTCTTGAAGGCTGGTGAGAGATGTTTTCCTTCTGCTGCAGCTAACTTGATCTGCTTGGTCAGCTTGCTGAAGGTCTCTTTAGAAAGAAGAACCAGGCTTCACTATGGCTCTTCTTTCTAAAGAGACCTTCAGTAGAAGAGCCAGGCTTCATTATATAATATATAATGAAGCCTGGCTCTTCTATTATATAAACATATTATGTTTCCTGGAATCTAGCGACAGCGAGATGATTGGCAGTTCCATTCCTTGCCCAGACTCACCCAGTCCGGGAGCTTAGTGGAGTGACTGAGTTGGCTACCGAAGGGATGTAGATAAAGTATCACACGCTTCCTATAGAGATCTATCCAAGCTCGGAGAGCAGGGCTACAAATGTTTAAATTCAATGTCTTCAAGTTTGCCCTGATATTTGTTCAATCTATATGACCTATCTCAATGGCAGGGTCATAAATGAAATATGCGTAGCTAGTATTTCGTTACTACATTTGAAGGTAGCAGCAGACATTTTATGATATTTAAAAACAAGTGATACGTGAAATGTCCCTCCGAAAATATAATGTTTAACAAATATCCGCTCAGTGATAACATTCAATGGAAGCTATGTAACAAAAAATTACCGAAAATAGCTGGTAACATAAAATTGTATATGACTGGAGACTAATGTGAAGAGAGGGTCCGATGGAGAGAACAAATGTTTTAGAAGTTAAATGGAAGTGAGGTAAATGGATTGTGAAAATGATGTCCATTATAATAAAGTAAAGGGAATGTATGAGTGCAGTAAATAACATTTAGAACACTGCCTTGATCCATAACATTTACATTTAACCACATGTAGGGCGGACTGTTTTAGGAGATAGGGAGAAATTGTGCCATCATTAGGTAAAACATGTCTTGATACCTCACATGATCAAATTTGGTCACTTGCCCTATAAAGGGTTAACATATTAATGCTGCACATTGCAATGCAATTCATAATAAGCTAAATATTTTCCAAAACACTATGCTGTAGGTGTGGTGAACTACATACACACACACACACACACAGACAAACACCCACCCATACACGCACACACACACACACACACACACACACACACACACACACACACACACACACACACACACACACACTATGGTCCAGATAGTTCCAGAATGGTGGACGATAATTATATCAAGATCCTTCAAGTATTCCTCTGTTCTCTCCTGATCAGATCTGCTCTACCCAGAGTCCCGTGAGATTTGTGTTGGCAAGTGAAGGCAGGAACAGGAACCAGGGAACAAATAAAATAACGTGGTGAATACAACATAATACTAACAAACTAGGACAGCATAGTAGACATAGAAAACAGGGGAAACATACAATAGCATGGTTTTTAGGAATGGAAAGAAACCTGATCAATTAAGTTAACTGTTGTATTTTGAAACCGTTGGGTAATATGATCTACTGTTGGACCTGTTTAACTAATATTACAGATACATTAACACATAGCACTATGCATACTAGCTTAAGTAAATACAGTACAATGAGGAAAGGAGACAGCTGGCAAAGTTTGATATAACCAACACTAGTTCCAACTTTTACAAATTATCTATCTATCTATCTATTGCCTGACGCCGTGATCCCCGAAGGGGTGGCCACGAACGAACCGCCCCCATGCACCTCTGTTCCCAGTCAGTCGACGCCCCTCCCCCCAACCAGCACCGCCTTCATTCATGTAGTTCCTCACTCCATCCTTCCACCTCATATTCGGTCTACCTCTCCCCCTCTGTCCCTCCACCTCGCTCTCGTACACCCTCTTAGTCATTCTCTCGCTTTCCATACGTTCCATATGGCCGAACCATCTCAAGTTGTTCCTTTTCACACTTTCCAGCACATCTACCTCCACACCACACCTCCTCCTTACTTCCTCATTCGTCTGTCTATCCCTCCATGTAATTCCGCACACACTCCTTAAGTAATTCATTTCCACTGCTCTCACTCTTGGTCTGAGTCTCTCAACCAACGTCCATGCTTCGCTTCCGTAAGTCAGTGTCGGGATTACCACACTGTCATGCAAGGACTTCTTCACTTCCATACTGACCACCCTATTTCTTGTTACTGCTTTTAGCGTTCCTACAACCCTCTTCCCCTGTTGTACCCTCTCCCGCACCTCTTCATCCATAGTCCCATCTTTACTCAACACACTGCCCAGATACTTAAAAGAGTTGACGATCTCCATAGCCTGACCGTTCAGCTTCACCTCACACTCTGTGACTTCACCCCTTTCGAAGACCATAACCTTGCTCTTCCCCGTATTTACCTTCAAATTCCGTTTTTCGCACACTGTTCCAAACTCATTTACCAGACCCTGCAACTCCCATTCATTATCACTCATCAGAACTGTATCATCCGCAAACAGCAGTATAGGTAGCTTCCACTCAATTCCCTCCCTTTTCAGCGATACACCAACATCCACTGCTCTTGATAGTATTTCTTTCATAACTCCATCCATATATACAGTAAACAACCACGGGGACATCACACACCCCTGTTTCAAACCAACATTCAGGTCAAAGAACTCGCTCTGCTCACTCTCCACACGTACTGCCGCCTTTGCACCCTCATACATGCTCTTCACTGCTTTCAGCAACTTGCCCTCTACTCCGTATATTCTAAATACTTTCCACAGACCCTCTCTATCCACTCTGTCATAGGCCTTCTCCAAGTCCATAAAGGCAACATACACCTTTTGTTTCTTCTCCAGATACTTCTCCACAACACAATTCAGGGTAAAAATCTGATCTACACATCCTCTTCCCTTCCTAAAGCCTCCCTGCTCGTCGCCTATCCATTTCTCCGTTCTCACTCTCACTCTCTCAATCACTACCCTACTGTATACCTTCCCTACTACGCTTAGAAGACATATTCCTCGGTGGTTACCACACACTCCTCTTTCCCCTTTGCCCTTATATAGGGGGACTATTATGCCAGTCTTCCAGTCATCGGGTGCACTCCCCTTCTCCCATGCTAGTTTGCACATTTTCCATACCCATTCTATCACTATCTCACCACCATACCTCAACATTTCCCCACACACTCCATCTGTTCCTGGTGCTTTCCCCAACTTCACTCTTTTCATGGCTTCCCACACTTCTGACCTCCTGATCCCCACCTCCTCCTCCACTACTTCTCCTCTTCTCCCTCCCATACCATATCCAGCTATGTTTGCTGGCTCTTCATTCCTTTCATTTAGCAACTCACTGAAGTACTCCCTCCATCTTTCGACTCTCTCTTGCTTCTCGGCTAGCATTCTCCCATTCTTATCTTTCACACCCTTACTGTTTCCCTTGCTACCTTCCCTAACTTTCTTGACTTCTTTCCAGAACAGTTTCTTACTCTCCCTCCATTTTACACTCAGATTCCTTCCAAATTCCTCATCTACTCTTCTCTTACTTTCCTTCACTACTCTCTTCACCACCCTCTTACTCTCCACGTACCTCGCTCGTTTCTGTCTCTCGGAATCTTCATTCCCTCTACTACCCAACCACTCTCTATATGCTTTCTTGTTTTCTTCCACAGCTATTCTTACCTCTTCTGTCCACCATGCTGTACCTTTCACTCCCCTCCCTCTTCTCCTCACTCCACACACCTCCTCACATGCTGCACATATCTCATCCTTAAACACCTTGCTCATCTCCTCCACTTCCTCCATAACTTCCAGGTCGAACCCACCTAGTCGTCTTTCCACTGCTCTCCTGTACTCCTCCCTGACTTCCTCCTCCTGCAACCTCTCCACCCTCCTCACCATTCCACCCTCCTCTCGCCTCCCTCCCGCTCTCCTCACCCACTTCTTTTGTATCCTAACCTAAATTATATTTGTTGTATATTGTTTTAGTTATGTGTGAGTATAATCACGGTGAAACACATTATCCTTTATATAATTAAAGTATATATCTGGAAGTGCAATTTGTATGACCATGTACAGTATATATAAACTAGCATAAATAAATTTATCTCTATAACATAATATATAATTGATGACAGATGTCACTCCACAAAGTGAGACTAACACTCTAGTCCAACGTAACTGAATTAACAAGTTGTTGTGAGACCCTTCTGGAGCACCACACTCACTGAAGGGCGGCCCCTTCAGGAAACTGAAAGCTGCTTAACTGATTGTTGACAGGTGCCTCGATAGGGGCTGAAACTGGGAGAACCATGTATACACTATAGTATATTTTTAATTGGGTAAGTGTTGTGTGTAGCATACATTGACAAAGGGATGCCTTCTGTTTAGAAGACAAACGTAAACCAAATATATATAAATTGGAGAGAGCTAGTTAGATTGGAGAGATGATGAGACATAACATTAACCTCATTACTGTGTAGAAGATCCGTAGCTGTTGAACAACCCTACACATACGAACAGTACTCTACATATTGTCTAATATACAATAATCAAATACTCCTATGTAACAGACTCACCCTGGACAGAACTAAAACTGCTTCACATGTCATTATTATTCGATATTCCGCTTAATTACAACATTGCAATGATCTAATATTCATAATTCAATATTCCCTATATGGTATTATTTTGTTCTATCCTCATCTTCTAACCAAATATTCTATGTTTTATTAATTTCACCACAACACCAAACACCTCCAATGAAATTAATGTTGTTCCCCTCCTGATTCTAGTTTGACCTCCTTTATTGCAGACGTGACAAGTGACGGTCCTGAATCATAAAGCTGGTCTGTTGAGTATTCTTACTTGTGTGTGTGTGTTTATTTTATACTAATTTATATTTCATGTAGTAACTTTGCCTCACTTGCTATATAATATTATTGTATTAGTATGACATTGTGTTATTCTGATAAGTACACTTAAGATGTGTATATATACAACATAAATCATAATGTGTGACCGTAATTTAGGCAAAACCAATATTTGAGCCTGATGTTAGGTGAAATAATGCTACTGAAAGATGAAATAGTGAAAAGACTGAACAAGTATTGGGCCGAATTGTAAATAGTTAAAAATAGAAACTATGCTTGGCTTTTTGACAAAAAGTAGAAACTACAATATTTCGTGGCAATTAGTAGTACACAAAAGTTAGTAAAACCAAAACATGACAAACTACGCAATTTGAAAATTATTGAATGTTCGATATATTACGAAATTAATCAAGTGGATGGATATTGGAAATTAAAACATACATGGAAGTGTAAACCACTGTTTGGACACTTGATCCTCAGTGTTTTGGAGGACAAGCAACCTAGAAGGGTCACTAGATCTGTTTTTGCTTGATTGCCTTTGTACTCCTTTGTACTTTGTACTTTGTACAAAGTGAACATATGAATATACGTACGATATTTGTATGTATCAGTTGATGAGAGAAAGGCACCAAGTGAAAGAACATCTAATGTAAGAGTCCGGAAAAATGTGAGAGAGAGATAGAGAGCGTGCGTTTGAGCGCACTGAAATAAGTATATCAAAAAAATATAGCAGATAACTATTTCCATGTAATCTTGAGGAGATGCAATGAAGTGACTGATCCGTGATATAAATGTTAATTGAAATGAGTAAAGAAAAACAAAAAGACAAATAGGACGAAATGAGTATAGGCATAATCAAGAATATCGTGATCTTGTTTATAACACGATAAGTTACTAAACAGAAGATCATACGACGTAAGTAATGTGTTAAATGCAAATGCCATGTATGGAAAAGTAGAAGTAGACCAAATTAAAGTGACACTCAATGGTCATTAATCTGATCTTTCTCTTTAGAGTATTAACTCTTTCAAAATTATACTGTTTCAGTAACTCTATTCTACCTAACAGTTTATACTGCTCATATATACTCATATACGTATGTTGTTGTCAAGGGTCTAAACTTTGTTCTTTACCTAATCATCATTTGTTTTTAAATTCACTTGTATGTGGTCATTCCGGATTCAAATGATACTTCCTAGCGATACTACCCCCGTCCGAATATAGTTGTATGTCTCAACCTGGAGACTGTTTGATTGTTAGTAAACCCGGAAATGTGTTAATGATGCTCAGAGTTATCTATTATTTATTTTGGTCACACTAGATGTCGAAGATAACTTGCATTAGGAATATACTCCAATACTTTAAGAAAGATTATCTTGTCAAATATATTTTACCCGGCCAGCACCTTGTCTGACTGGCACCTTGTCTGACTGGCACCTTGTCTGACTGGCACCTTGTCTGACTGTCACCTTGTCTGACTGGCACCTTGTCTGACTGGCACCTTGTCTGACTGGCACCTTGTCTGACTGCCACCTTGTCTGACTGTCACCTTGTCTGACTGGCACCTTGTCTGACTGGCACCTTGTCTGACTGTCACCTTGTCTGACTGTCACCTTGTCTGACTGGCATCTTGTCTGACTGTCACCTTGTCTGACTGTCACCTTGTCTGACTGGCACCTTGTCTGACGGGCACCTTGTCTGACTGTCACCTTGTCTAACTGTCACCTTGTCTGACTGTCACCTTGTCTGACTGTCACCTTATCTGACTGGCACCTTGTCTGACTGTCACCTGGTCTGACTGGCACCTTGTCTGACTGGCACCTTGTCTGACTGGCACCTGGTCTGACTGTCACCTGGTCTGACTGTCACCTGGTCTGACTGTCACCTTGTCTGACTGGCACCTTGTCTGACTGGCACCTGGTCTGACTGGCACCTTGTCTAACTGGCACCTTGTCTGACTGTCACCTTGTCTGACTGGCACCTTGTCTGACTGGCACCTTGTCTGACTGGCACCTTGTCTGACTGGCACCTTGTCTGACTGTCACCTTGCCTGACTGGCACCTTGTCTGACTGGCACCTTGTCTGATTGGCACCTTGTCTGACTGGCACCTTGTCTGACTGTCACCTTGTCTGACTGTCACCTTGTCTGACTGGCACCTTGTCTGACTGTCACCTTGTCTGACTGGCACCTTGTCTGACTGGCACCTTGTCTGACTGGCACCTTGTATGACTGTCACCTTGTCTGACTGGCACCTTGTCTGACTGGCACCTTGTCTGAGTGGCACCTTGTCTGACTGGCACCTTGTCTGACTGGCACCTTGTCTGACTGGCACCTTGTCTGACTGGCACCTTGTCTGACTGGCACCTTGTCTGACTGGCACCTTGTCTGACTGGCACCTTGTCTGACTGTCACCTTGTCTGACTGGCACCTTGTCTGACTGTCACCTTGTCTGACTGGCACCTTGTCTGACTGTCACCTTGTCTGACTGTCACCTTGTCTGACTGGCACCTTGTCTGACTGTCACCTTGTCTGACTGTCACCTTGTCTGACTGGCACCTTGTCTGACTGCCACCTTGTCTGACTGCCACCTTGTCTGACTGGCACCTTGTCTGACTGGCACCTTGTCTGACTGGCACCTTGTCTGACTGGCACCTTGTCTGACTGTCACCTTGTCTGACTGTCACCTTGTCTGACTGGCATCTTGTCTGACTGGCACCTTGTCTGACTGGCACCTTGTCTGACGGGCACCTTGTCTGACTGTCACCTTGTCTAACTGTCACCTTGTCTAACTGTCACCTTGTCTGACTGTCACCTTGTCTGACTGTCACCTTATCTGACTGGCACCTTGTCTGACTGTCACCTGGTCTGACTGGCACCTTGTCTGACTGGCACCTTGTCTGACTGGCACCTGGTCTGACTGTCACCTTGTCTGACTGTCACCTGGTCTGACTGTCACCTTGTCTGACTGGCACCTTGTCTGACTGGCACCTGGTCTGACTGGCACCTTGTCTGACTGGCACCTTGTCTGACTGGCACCTTGTCTGACTGTCACCTTGTCTGACTGGCACCTTGTCTGACTGGCACCTTGTCTGACTGGCACCTTGTCTGACTGGCACCTTGTCTGACTGTCACCTTGCCTGACTGGCACCTTGTCTGACTGGCACCTTGTCTGATTGGCACCTTGTCTGACTGGCACCTTGTCTGACTGTCACCTTGTCTGACTGTCACCTTGTCTGACTGGCACCTTGTCTGACTGGCACCTTGTCTGACTGTCACCTTGTCTGACTGGCACCTTGTCTGACTGGCACCTTGTCTGACTGTCACCTTGTCTGACTGGCACCTTGTCTGAGTGGCACCTTGTCTGACTGGCACCTTGTCTGACTGGCACCTTGTCTGACTGGCACCTTGTCTGACTGGCACCTTGTCTGACTGGCACCTTGTCTGACTGGCACCTTGTCTGACTGGCACCTTGTCTGACTGGCACCTTGTCTGACTGGCACCTTGTATGACTGTGACCTTGTCTGACTGGCACCTTGTCTGCCTGTGACCTTGTCTGCCTGTGACCTTGTCTGCTTGTGACCTTGTCTGACTGGCACCTTGTTTGACTGTGACCTTGTCTGACTGCCACCTTGTCTGCCTGTCACCTTGTCTGCCTGTCACCTCGTCTGCCTGTGACCTCGTCTGACTGTCACCTCATCTGACTGTCACCTTATCTGATTGTCACCTTGTCTGACTCTCACCTTGTCTGACTGTCACCTTGTCTGACTGTCACCTTGTCTGATTATCACCTTGTCTGACTGTCACCTTGTCTGACTGTCACTTTGTCTGACTGGCACCTTGTCTGACTGTCACCTTGTCTGACTGTCACCTTGTCTGACTGGCACATTGTCTGACTGTCACCTTGTCTGACTGGCACCTTGTCTGACTGTCACCTTGTCTGACTGTCACCTTGTCTGATTATCACCTTGTCTGACTGTCACTTTGTCTGACTGTCACTTTGTCTGACTGTCACCTTGTCTGACTGTCACCTTGTCTGACTGTCACCTTGTCTGACTGTCACCTTGTCTGACTGTCACCTTGTCTGACTGTCACCTTGTCTGACTGTCACCTTGTCTGACTGGCACCTTGTCTGACTGGCACCTTGTCTGACTGGCACCTTGTCTGACTGTCACCTTGTCTGACTGTCACCTTGTCTGACTGTCACCTTGTCTGACTGTCACCTTGTCTGACTGTCACCTTGTCGGACCAGCACCTTGTCGGACCAGCACCTTGTTTGGTTGGCCTGGTAGTATTACAGTAATGTTTTTGGCTGCTGCTGGTAACCTTAATTTACTGAAGTGTTTTTGCTCGTTCCAACCGCAAGATAATTACCACTTATTTTATATTACCACAACTTGAACAATTTTCCTAAACATTTGTACGGCCTACAAGGGAAATAACCGCTTCCATAACTAAGTTATCATAAACACTTGCGGGACATTTTTTATAATTTGTATAAAATATGAATTATGCTGCATCCCGCTCTATTTTCGATATTGCGAAAAAATAATATTCCAATGATTAGGGCACGTTTCTACAAGTGATTATATTTGTTTATAAGCAAATGTTTACATTCTGTATTAGTGTGTTATTGATTAAACACTTTCAGGAATATGTTATAATATTTGTGTCAACTGAAGTAGCCATCGTATATAAATATAGTAAATAGGTTGAAACAACCAATGATTCCGATACAGACATACAGGGTGGCACAGTATTGTGTTACCCACTTGGCTGACATTGACAACGCTGCCTTTCTATACGTCTGTGTAACCAGGTGGTAAGCTGCGGGAATATTATTATGAAGGTTTTGGTTAAACAAACTATATCTTCACAACCAGAATATACATTGATTAGTAGAGTACCCCATTACACGTAGCATAGGTAATAGAAGGTACTGCTATTTGTAAAAGTTGCAATAAAAATAAACATATATGAATAATAATGAGAATGACAAGAATTAGACATGACATAGTATATTCACTGTATATTTTAAGAATGTATATTCGAATGTTTTTCGAATTTACGTATATCACGTACATACTTATTAAGATTAAATTAAGTTACAACACAGTTTGTAAGAAGTAAATAACAGGACTAATGACCGCGACTGTATAATGATAGTATCCACTAAGACCAAGGCAAATCAAACATGAAGGAATATTGACATTTATCCCGCCCTTTACTAAGGGTTGTTGTTGTCGTCGTTCCCTAATTGGCTGCCTGGCCGAAACGCCCCAAGTCCCTAAGGAAGGCCATGGCCGCGATCGGGCTTTCCCACAGAGCTCTCAAGGAGTGTAGATTATGTTGTTGGCATAAGTGATTGTATAGAATGCAGTCTTCTATGATTTGTTAAATAGTATGGGGTGCTGTGTTGCATCCTGGGCAGGTTACGACGACGGAGACATCCAGTCTCTTCTGATAGCTCAGAAGAGCTGGATGGTGCCCACATCTCATCCTGGCAAGGTGGACTCTGCCCTCGCGAAGAAGGGACTATTCAGAAGGATGGATTTCGGGAGGTCGTGCCTGCAGCTGCGTGTTGTCTATGAGTGATTGGATGGAACGGCAAGAGATATGAGTATGGATGTGCTTCTGGAAGCTGGTTTGGGGTCGTGGTGGGGGGGGGGGGGAGAGATGACAGTATTTGTGTGTGGTACCGTGTGCTGGGTGTTGTTTTTATATTCCTTTGTGCCTGTGGGTGTGCTGCTACTGAGGGTTATTGATATGTTTGGAAACTCTCAAATACATGGGAGTCATGCAAGTGATGTTCTTGCTAGCCGGTAAAAGAACACACTATATGTGGATTTAAGAATTAACAGCCATGAATGGTTGGTAAGATACCTGGCTTCTAATCTTAATATCTCTCTCTCTCTCTCTCTCTCTCTCTCTCTCTCTCTCTCTCTCTCTCTCTCTCTCTCTCTCTCTCTCTCTCTCTCTCTCTCTCTCTCAATGCCAACGCATTGGAAGAGGAAGAAATTGAGTTTTAAAAGTGGATCAGGAATGTTCTATTTTCTTTCCTGAGCATAAATCAGTGGAAGGTAAAATGAAATATAAGGGTGTGTGATGTAAGTGTGTGTGTGTGCGTGCGTGCGTGTGTGTGTGTTGTGTGTGTGTGTGCGCGCGCGCGCACGCGTTGCACCAGGTAAAAATATGTTTCGTAGACCTTTATGTTGTCTTATTTTTGATGCGACTCTCCTACTAAAAAGAAAGAGTGAGAGTGAGTACAACAGAGCCATCATGTTAAAAAAAATGTAGGCTACTAGAGCAGGCTGGCGGCTTAACACGTTTCCTCCACTGTAATCGGACACGTTTTAGAGGCATTAGGTGATAGTGGTTACAATGTTGGTGTGGTGAAAGAGAGAGAGAGAAGTTAACAGTTAACATTTTCGCGTTTGGACATACGTGGACGAGATACACCAATCCAAAATAGTATTGCGTACATAATATTCCCATTTCTTGAAGAACAAATAACATAAAAAGCAGGATCTGTTTAAACATTTATATATTATTACCTACAGTATATCATAACTGTTGTCATTGAAGGTAGTTACTATAATATCTATAACATACCACGAACACATAATCCATGACACCATTAATTCACCGAGGCTATTTGCCATCGAACACATTTTTGTGTCCAACAATAAGGACAATACCCTTGTATAGTGTTCATTGATTATTGGCTGCCCAAAACGTGTACGGTCATCAGGGTAGAGTACTGGACAGTCACCATCAAAATACCATGGATCACCTTCCTAATTTCAACCATAATTTACTTTCCTGTTACTAGAACATAATATATCTTAAACAAATGAACACATGTTTATATTATAGTCTTTGTCTGTACGAGTATATACTTACAAAGTCACATTTTCCTTCCCCGGACTGAGCCAACACAACAAGGCAGCTGATCAC
This sequence comes from Lithodes maja, assembly GCA_037953745.1. Classification (NCBI taxonomy): domain Eukaryota; kingdom Metazoa; phylum Arthropoda; class Malacostraca; order Decapoda; family Lithodidae; genus Lithodes; species Lithodes maja. Next base: position 21,850 of record JBAKBP010017582.1, read on the forward strand.
AGACATGTGGGTCAGAAAACTATGTTTCCTGGAACACATACTAAGTTTAGGAGGCATGGAACAGCTGGCTACAACTGGACAGATAGAAGGGAGAAAACCCAGGGGACGATAACGATACAAATAGCTATTATGGAGCATCTGGCAGTAAGGTGCACAACAGATGAAGTTATACAAATGGTAAATGACCGATCATTGTAGCGTGGAATGATATCCAACGTCAAGAACACAATCCTCCGGTAGATATATATACTGTATAAGTGTATATACTGTATAGCATGTTAACTAACGTTGACATTATGGAGGTAGGACATCACTTATGACCGTGACTGTACCTTGGTAGTTATGGCCGCCTGTTATCGGATTTGATTCTATTCTGCCAACAAAATCCCACCAATATTTTGCTATTTATTTCTGAATATCAAATGATTTTATTTTTGAATGTTTAAGTACAAAACTATCATACACTGAAAAATTACCAAATTATTTTGTTCTATTACCAAATATACTAAAACAAAACTCATATGCATTATTATTATTTACAAGTTTATTACTATTACTAGAACATAGGATAAGTATAATAACACCTACGCATAAAGATGTTATGCCTATGAAGCATTAATGCAGGCATTTTAGTTCTACTAACACCATGTTTTTTCAAAGGTTTCTTGGTGTATACCCTCTCCCCTGCGGTGAGTGTGTGGCACCCGTCTTTCAACACATTCCCATCCCTATTCTGTCCAACTCACTAACCCATGAGTGAACCAATTTTCGAAGTCTTTCTCAACAAGTAAACTGTTAAACTTTCTCCCACAAGCTGTCTTTCCCTCATCCAATGACTAATGTTGCTTCAAGCTCCGTGTGTTCAGAAATGTTTACTCTAACGTACTTCGAATTTGGCTCTCTATCACTCTTTCAACTATGGTGGGGACTATTGTTAAAGGCAACTTTGCCTTTTGTCTCCTTCATACACAGTTAACAAGGCCACTGAAAGATATGTGGTGTACTTCACGACTGTGATACCTGAGGAGATCCTAATGTTAACCTTTGATACTCGAAGGTTCTCTGGTAGCCAATACAATATACCCTTAACCCGCTGGCGCTCAGGACCGCAAATCAAGTTGTTTGGAGGTTGAATAAAGTGCACAACCACACGGACTACTCACAGACTCCAAGTCATGGCAAATGTTCAGAAATGTGGTGGTAAAAAACAAAGAAAAGTTATCCACATAAACATTTTGCTAAGAATAGCGATCAATGTGAAGAAAATAGGTAAGCTAATGACGGATATATAATTGACTACAGTTGCTCTTCAATACTGCCTACCCATTTTCTATGAGATGTTGGCAATGGCCCTCAACTCCCCAATGGATACTCCCTTTACCCATGACGAACTTCTTTTGGCTTTGCACACCCTCCCAAGTAGCAAAGCAGCTGGCGATGACCAGGTGTCATATGAATTAATAAAGCATCTCCCTAGCACCTTTTACCCCTTACTATTGCGACTGGTTAACTCTTCATGGGACCTTAAACTGTTACCCACGCCTTGGACCCGAGGAATCATATTGCCTTTCCTGAAGCCTGGTAAGGACCCGTCTGCTCCATAATCTTATCGGCCGATCATTCTTCTGTCCACACTTAGTAAGCTCATGGAGAAGATGGTACTTCGTCGACTGCAGTGGTTTCTGGAACACAATTCTATTATCCCATCATACCAAGCTGGATTCCGCCCCTCCTGTTCCACTGTTGACCACGTCCTAAACCTGGAACAGGCTATTTTAACTGCACTATCTCATAAGCGAACTACCATTGTTGTGTACCTTGACCTGTCTGCTGCCTTTGACAGTGTGCCTCATCTACTCCTCATGATGAAAATGGCCAAACTGGGAGCTTGTTGGAAGATGCTCTCTTGGATCCAATCTTTTTTAACATCCAGGATGGGACATGTGTTTCTTCAAGGTGCCTTCTCCCCAGACGTGATTTATGGTGTTGGTGTACCGCAGGGTTCAATCCTCAGTCCGTACCTATTTGATTCCTACCTAGCTGACTTCCCTGACTTATCCCCAGTGCACCTAGTTGCATACGCCAATGATCTGACCCTATACTATTCCCATGAGGATCCTCTGACAGCGGCACGTACTATACAGGCTGCACTTGACTCCCTTCACCAATGGACCTCCATCTGGGGCCTCCGAGTCAACCCTAATAAGACTGTCTTCCAAGTCTATTCTCGGAAACGACCTGTACCAGCGATAACCCTCACGTTCAATGGCGTCAATCTTGCACAGTCTGCCAGTCATCGCTACCTTGGTGTGGTTTTTGATGCCCCGCTCCTAACATGGAAGGACCATATAGATTACCTTGTTGACTCCTCACGACAGCGCCTGAACATCATGAAGGCTCTTACTGGTACAACGTGGGGTGCACATCCATCTACTCTCCGCATCTTCTACACTTCATACATCTGTAGTAAACTGGATTATTGTTCCCAAGCTTTTGCCTCAGCATCTCCAACGACCCTCAAGAAACTAGAAGTGGTGCAAAACTCAGCCATGAGACTGATGACGGGTGCCCTACGTTGCTCTCCAATCGCTAGGCTTTGCAGTGAGAGCAATCTCCTGGCCCTGTCTGTCCGACGAGATATTTTATGTACATCTTACTTTGCTGTCACCTATAGCGCACCGACGTCTCACCCGTTCTCAGCCAACCTACGTCATGTTCCACTCTACCCGGATGTCCCTAGGACGTGCAAAGTGCCATTTCGGGAAAGGATAGGCCCTCTCATCCAGCGCCACACGTTCATCTTCAGAAACAGCCACGCGACACCTCTAGTACCCCCTCTCCCTCCATGTGATTTTGTGGCTCCGAATGTATCGATAGACCCTCTACCTGGTATGCGGAAATCTGACGGCCCATCCCACATCAAGCAAGCGGTTCTCCAGTTGTTTACCACCTTCCCTGCTGACACTACTTACATCTACACTGATGGGTCCCTCATCCATGGTGCTACCGGTATCTCCGTCTCAACAGCTTTGTGGGTTCCCAATATTCATTTAGTCCAGGGATGGCGACTGCCCCGCCGCTCTACCATCTTCACCGCTGAACTTTTTGGCCTCTTCAAAGCTCTTGAGACCATGATCACCCTTCCCCCTGGTCATTATGTCCTCTGCTGTGACTCTCGAAGTGCTCTCCAATCCATCTCCTACACCACTAAGACCAGCAAGGAGCTTGTCCACCCGATCCTACAGCTTCTTGCTTGTCATAAGAGTAATGGCTCCTCAGTGTCCCTCCAGTGGGTTCCGAGCCATTCGGGTCTCCTCCACAACAAGATCGTGGACTCCCTTGCCAAGAACTTACATTCCCTCCAGCACATCACTAGGCTCCCCTACACAGTACGAGACAGAAAGGTGATCCTTAGCGACGCATTGCGACAAACATTTATCCACGATTGGAAGGCACAGATAACGCATACCCGTTATGGCACGGTCAAGGATGACTGGATGGTTTGGCGGCACACTCGCTACAATTCTCCATCTCTCAATTGGGCAGCCACACATCTTCGGCTGGGACACACCCTGTTGGCGGCACATATGCATTGCCTAGGTCTCCACCAGGATGGCCACTGCCAGCACTGCAATACCCCTGAAACGGTTGACCATTTCCTTCTACATTGTCATAGATATCATAGTGCCAGGGTCGCCTTAAGGGAATGGATTCTCCGCCAGGGAGGACAGTTTACCATCAAGCATATTCTTGGACGAGCACCATTCAACACCACCGATCTTCATATCATCTCCTCTGGACTCTCTATGTTCCTCGCTGCTACGGGGATGATCTCCGACCTCTGATGACCTTCCTCCAACTACCGCTTCTCACCGTTATTCGTCTTAGTCACACTCCTCACCATCTACAGTATGCTACTATGTGCTAGAAATCGTGCCCCCTCGCCATGAACCTTAAGTCTTGTACTACTTGCGCAGTTATCTGGGGGCTACATCCCTGTGGACACTGTGCATCGTTGTGAAGAAGAAGAAGAAGAAACCTGCATTCACCAAAATAATATTGTTAATCAGATACTGGTCATATTATGACTTATAGGCTACACAAAAGCTATACGAAATATCTTATATGTTTGTAATAATTTATCAAAAACATTGAAAACATTGAACAGGTTATCATTGAATTCATCGTAATATATGATATGGATCCTGGATCCGGTAACGAAGGTTCGTTTACACCGTTTATAGTTTAATATAATATATTAATGACACACAATATGGTAAACAAGACAGATACCGATGGTCTCATGATGTTTTGAACTCCATTAAGGGGAGATGGGTCATTTTTCTAGATCCTCTTCTCCCTCATGTTTAGCCCCACCAGTTTTCAGATTGTATGATGTTTGCCCGACTAGTATGTCGATTTTAAGACCTTCCGCCCCATTTCCTTGTCAATAGTAAGACTTTTCGTGCTATTTATAGGTGTCGATTTTTTTCCTGGCGAACGATAGTGAACCTATAATTTTGGGAGAATCTGCCTTCGGCCACGAAATTTTTCTAGCGAAACATGTACAAATTAATATAGAAGGGGAATTTAATGGATTTTTTCTTTAAGTTTGATGGAGGTCTAGGGAGAAAACTAGAAAAATAATAAAGACATGAAAAATTAAACCAAAAAGTGAACCATCCCCCTTTAACAGAGATAATTAATATATGATAGAGTTATGTAGCGTGTAGGAGAAGAGTACTCTGGTAGTGAACATACACGGACCATAGTGGAGACAGACCATCACTTCCCTGACACTGGTTGGTAAGTTGATCAAAGAGTATGTCAGCAATGTTGTTATTTAAATTCCTATTAACTGTCAGCCCCAACTCTATATTTCACTTCCACTCACACTTCGCTACCCTCTACTAAGATTCATTACACAAACAAATATAATGTACCTAATCTTAGTTAACCTATCCTAGACTATATTTGGGAATGTATGATCATTGGGGTTGATACTAGCCTCTTAGTTGTATACTGTTTGTAGTGATGTGATCAAGGAGGACCAAATAATGGGGCTGTTCAGTGGCCATACTCCAGTAATATCTTCGATTATTTGTTTAATATATTCCTGAATTCTGTGGATATTAGAGCACATACTCTATGGTCACATACCATAATCACCTATAATTACAGTTAGCAGTTATATTAGTCAAACTCTGTTATCTAAGGAACTGTCATGTTATCTAGTGTTTACAGGTAGTTGGTTCGGTAGTGTTATGTGTCGATACCCTGGTTTCCCTCCCCAGTTGTCACTTTCAGTCGATCCCATCCCATTAGCTCTGTCTGGTCCGGTTATTGGAGGCTTTGGAGGGTTCGTTTATGGCTTTAATGTATGCAAATAGGCGAACACGAATTTGAGAGGAACTGTGATGTTGTTAATATATGGTTGGTTGGCTGGGTGAGTAGTGGGGGTATAGTAGATAGAGGAAGGATGGGACAGGATAACATAGTGGAAGGGAAATACACACCAAAAGCTGATATTGGGAAGGACGTGGGGCAGGAGTAAAGGGAAAGGATTAACAAGGACAGGGAAAGGATAAGAGAGGACAGAAATATATTACAGGAAAGGAACATTATGGCTCAGAACAGCTGGAACAAGAGTGAACATAGAGGTTTGTGTGTCAGGATAGGACAAGCGTATACATCATACCAAATTCCATCGTCATGTTGTGGAATATAAACAATAGCAACTGTCCTACCATACATCTACCACACCTGTCCTACCATACATCTACCACACCTCCCCTACCATACATCTACCACACCTGTCCTACCATACATCTACCACACCTGTCCTACCATACATCTACCACACCTGTCCTACCATACATCTACCACACCTGTCCTACCATACAACTACCACACCTGTTCCACCATACATCTACCACACCTGTCCTACCATACATCTACCACACCTGTCCTACCACACATCTACCACACCTGTCCTACCATACATCTACCACACCTGTCCTACCATACATCTACCACACCTGTCCTACCCTACATCTACCACACCTGTCCTACCATCCATCTACCACACCTGTCCAACCATACAACTACCACACCTTTCCCACCATACATCTACCACACCTATCCTACCATGCATCTACCACACCTGTCCTACCATACATCTACCACACCTGTCCTACCATACATCTACCACACTGTCCTACCATACATCTACCACACCTGTCCTACCATACATCGACCACACCTGTCCTACCATACATCTACCACGCCTGTCCTACCATACAACTACCACACCTGTCCCACCATACATCTACCACACCTGTTCTACCATACATCTACCACACCAGTCCTACCATACATCTACCACATCTGTCCTACCATACATCTACCACCTCTGCCCAACCATACATCTACCACACCTGTCCTACCATACATCTACCACACCTGTCCTACCATACATCTACCACACCCGTCCTACCATACATCTACCACACCTGTCCTACCATACATCTATCACCCCTGTCCTACGATACATCTACCACACCTGTCCTACCATACATCTACCACACCTGTCCTACCATACATCTACCACACCTGTCCTACCATACATCTACCACATCTGTTCTACCATACATCTACCATATTATGTCCTACCATACATCTTCCACACCTGCCCTACCATACATCTACCACACCTGTCCTACCATACATCTACCACATATGTCCTACCATACATCTACCACACCTGCCCTACCATTCATCTACCAAACCTGTCCTACCATGCATCTACCACACCTGTCCTACCATACATCTACCACACCTGTCCTACCATACATCTTCCACACCTGCCCTACCATACATCTACCACACCTGTCCTACCATACATCTACCACACCTGTCCAACCATACATCTACCACACCTGTCCTACCATACATCTACCACACCTGTTCTACCATACATCTACCACACCTGTCCTACCATACATCTACCACACCTGTTCTACCATATATCTACCACACCTGTCCTACCATACATCTACCACACCTGTTCTACCATACATCTACCACACCTGTTCTACCATACATCTACCACACCTGTCCTACCATACATCTACAACACCTGTCCTACCATACATCTACCACACCTGTTCTAACATACATCAACCACACCTGTCCTACCATACATCCACCACACCTGTTCTACCATACATCTACCACACCTGTCCTACCATACATCTACCACACCTGTTCTACCATACATCTACCACACCTGTCCTACTATACATCTACCACACCTGCTCTACCATACATCTACCACACCTGTCCTACCATACATCTACCACACCTGTTCTACCATACATCTACCACACTTGCCCACTATATAATATCAACAAACGGTAATGGAAGTCTTACAGTAAATTACACATCAGAGATTAGTATAGTAATGACGATAACTTGACTTCTTTGCTTTAATTAACTGTAAGTGAATTACCTGGCTCCAATTTGATCAGTATTTCCTGAAAATATAATGTATATATATATATGTATTTATATATTTTGTTTTCCAGAAGACGAGCAAAAACTGATATGGACGGGGTAAGGCTCTAATTAATCGCTAATGTGTTAATGAGTCGGTCTTTCCTTGAGTTTCGTCAGTGGTAGTCTAACTTTTCGTTATTAAGATTTCATTATTCGTGTTACTTTAGATTATTACTACATTTGCATATAACCCCATTCCAATGTGCATAAGATTTGGTTTACGATTTCTTCGATCTCTACCCTTATCTTATCTGAATATCTATTGTGCCATTTCCTCTTTTACAATTGTATTTCCTAATATATTTACGAGTATTAAACACATTTTGATGTACTATAATAACGTAAAATGTATTATGATCTGCTAATGTATAATGTTCAGGAAAGGCTTACTGTAGCCAAAGGGTTGACGTGCTCTGGTTAAGACGTATCTAGTCAAATGTAAACTGATTAGAGTGAAGGCTGGTGTATATTCCATCCTTTGATTCAAAATTATGAATATTATAATTTGGGAATCTATCTATCTATCTATCTATTGCCTGACGCCGTGATCCCCGAAGGGGTGGCCACGAACGAACCGCCCCCATGCACCTCTGTCCCCAGTCAGTCGACGCCCCTCCCCCCAACCAGCACCGCCTTCGTTCATGTAGTTCTTCACTCCATCCTTCCACCTCATATTCGGTCTACCTCTCCCCCTCTGTCCCTCCACCTCGCTCTTGTACACCCTCTTAGTAATTCTCTCGCTTTCCATACGTTCCATATGGCCGAACCATCTCAAGTTGTTCCTTTTCACACTTTCCAGCACATCTACCTCCACACCACACCTCCTTCTTACTTCCTCATTAGTCTGTCTATCCCTCCATGTAACTCCGCACGCACTCCTTAAGTAATTCATTTCCACTGCTCTCACTCTTGGTCTGAGTCTCTCGACCAACGTCCATGCTTCGCTTCCGTAAGTCAGTGTCGGGATTACCACACTGTCATGCAAGGACTTCTTCACTTCCATACTGACCACCCAATTTCTTGTTACTGCTTTTAGCGTAATTTGGGAATCCCTAATTTAATTTCACCCTTCCTTTATCACATCCTTGGTAAGACTTCCCTTACATCGTTCCCCTTCAGGCTATTAACCCGGGAGCTGCGGGGAGACTCTTTAGAGTTCCCCTGGCGGACTGCGGGAAGACTCCCCTGAGTAAGTAAAATAAAAAATCAACTTTTGACATCGAAAAAAAAAAAAAAAAAAAATTTTTTTGGCCCCTGGGCCATGCAAAATCTCAGTCCTCTACCTCCCCTCCTTCCCCACTTTCCTCCTATCCTTCAGTTATCACCTATTTTCCCTATTATTCCCTTATTCTGAGGTATATTTTCGTGCTAACATTAGCGAGTTGCAAGCAGGGTGTTGTCATCACTGATGGCAATCGAGTGCAAGAGAGAGAGAGAGAATATCGATCGACTGTGTCTCAGTGGCCTTGGGGGAAATTGGCGGGAAGGTAGCTTGCCTCACCCATACATTATACAACTCGCGGGCTATATCTCCGATTTTGACCATCCAAACGCTGTTTTCACTCGTTTTATTGTTGTTTCAGGTTAATACCTTTATAATCAACCCATAATAGGCGCATATTGTGACGCATGCCGAGTATGAGCATGCTGTACAGAACGCTCAGTCAGGCCCCACTCTCGCTAGGATCGTCAGGGCAGGAACTTTGGCTGTAGTCTGTGTAGAGTTTCCTAACTCAGTTTATGTGAACCGTTGTACTATAAGTATTATAATTATGTATTTTGTTTTCTTCTAAGTCAACGAGTTCTATTTTATATCATTAGATATAAGTATTGTGTGTGGGACTTATATATCATGATGAGAGAGAGAGTTATGTAACGACGGCCAGTGAGCGCGCCACGAGGTGTGTAGGCCTCACTCCCTCCTCCCTCCTCCCTCCTCCCTCATCAAGCGCGTGGGAAATCCTTTGTCGATCCCAGATTGAGAGAGAATATGACGTCATGATTGCCAGTGGGCGGTCCTTAAGTAGTTTGCGATATGCCGCTAGAGGGCCGAGTATAAAAAGGAGAGGTCCTCGCCACAATTCTTTAGAACTCATCAGGCAGAGCGACTTCTCATATCCCTTGCAACTATCCATATTCTTCCGACTGATGTGAACTTTCTCTACTCTCTGAACAGCCTATCTTCTTCTCTTCTCGTCCCTTTTTAACCAATGACCCCTTTGGTGCAGATTTAGTCAGCCAAAGTATTATCGCTTGAGTTCTCACGAGATAAGTGCCTGTTAGATAGCCTATTTTTGGAAGGGTTAACTAGAATAGGATTGATTGATGTTTGTTGCACTCGTATATGCATTTCCCTGTGTGCGATTATTCATGTTCCTGTTTTCTGCTGGTTTAGGCAATGCTAGACTGGGATAGGGTTTCTGAGTTGTGATTTCCTATGAGTACTAGGTTGCGGTTGAAACAGTACAATTGCAACGGAGACGTGGAATGCCTAGGTGGTCTTTCTGACTGTGTACCGTGGGAGTTTAGCACTGTGTTGCGAGTGAGGGCTTTTGCCTCTGCCACCCAACACTGTGCTATCTCATTTGCTTGACTTTGAGAGGATCGCCAGGAGAGAACCAGATACTAGTGATCTGGATCTCTCAAGAGAGCATCCCGTCAATTAACGTAATTTGGCCGCACAGTCTTAAGGACCTCGCTAGGCTACGAGCCGCTTGCTCAGCCATTGTTTCCTAACCTTAGATATCCCAGCTAGACTTTGCTCGACCAGCAGATACAGCATAGTATTGAAGCTTCTCCTTATGTATGTTATTGTTTATGCACTATTGATTTCATGTGTGGCACGCTTAGCTACTTTAGAGATTAGTGGCCCATGAGCACAATCCTAGTAGGCTATTGCCAGTGCATTGTCGGAGTACTTCTTCTTAATGTTTGCCATTTACTATTGTTTATTCTTATAATTCTTCTTATGTCAACTTAAAGCCTTTAATTGCCAGTGTGTTACTTATTGAATTGCTGTTCAAAATCCGATACTTACTTCTTACGAGTATTCGAGAAGCATCTAACTTTATCAGAAGATTCCTTGCTTGATGCTCGAGGACTATTGTTTAACGTAACGTAATAGTGCCGATCCGAAGTAGAGGGTGGAGGACTTCTTAAGTTCTTAGTCAAGGGTGGATTACTTCGGCTTCGGCCAACACTATTCTTTAGTGTTGTAGTACTTTCTTCTTTGTTTGATTGTTGACCAGACTAGATAACTCCCGTCTTGTTATTAGTCTGTTGTGTGAAACGCTAGTACCGAGTTCTTGTATACCCCGTTATAGCAGATAGAACTCTGGAGGGTAGTGGCGTTTTTTGTTCGGCTGGCAGTACTCTGGGGTTGGGATCGTGTGTTTCCGTTGTGGCAGCGAGCCATACTCGAGTCCTGTGTAAGAGCCCTAGTGTACCCGAGTGCCCGGTCGTAACAATATGGATAATTATTAATGCTATTAATGGTACAATGAATATTTTAGTGACGGAAACGCCTCAAATACGTCAGCACAGGGGGACGTTTTCAATTACCCCCGTGCGCACTTCAGAGGTTAATGTTCTCATACCATCGTTGTTCACCTCCCCCCTTCCTCCTCATTAGCTTTCCTTTGTTTCATTAGTCCCATCTTTCTGAACCGACTTCTCAATGTTCCCTTGGTTCTTTCTGTTTAGTTATTCCTGCCTGTGTCACCTTTCCTCTGTTCTACCCTTCTTTGATTTATATATTGCTCTATCTCTCTCTCTCTCTCTCTCTCTCTCTCTCTCTCTCTCTCTCTCTCTCTCTCTCTCTCTCTCTCTCTCTCTCTCTCTCTCTCTCTAAGGAGTACAAAGAAGTACAAAGGATATCAAGCAACAACAGGTCTAGTGACCCCTCTAGGCTGCTTGTCCTCCAAAACACTGAGGGTCACGTGTCCGAACAGTGGTTTAGAGTGGGTAAGGGAAAATTGGGAAGGAAACTACTGCCCTGGAACTAATGTCTCTGGCAAGTTTAGGAAGTTATTAGGGGACAGATGGGTTAGTAACATAACACAGATATAAGTAATATTTCATATATCTAGGAAAAAGAGAGGAACGTCTTAATAACATATATACAGGTATACGCAATAATCCTTGATGAATCTGAATGTCTCTATTTAATTGTGGCCCCTCCATCATTGACAATATGCCTATTAGTATAATAGTCTCCCATCAAACACCGCAGTCGCTAGTTTGTCTCCCATCAAACACCGCGGTCGCTAGTTTGAATCTACCGCGCGGGAGGACAGGAGTAGTAACCTCATAAGTGCAACGCATATTCTCTTATGGAATCGTCTCTATGATTGGGTACTCACTACGAAAAAACTTCGTAAAAAATAAAAAATAAAAATTAACTTAATAATTGCTATACTCAAGCTCTCCCATGCATGTGGATTCCTGACGCTGACCCTCTAGCGGCCATACTTCCTTCCTCCTCCCGCGTCCGTTCCGTGAGGGTGGGTTGCTCTGTGCTCCAGCTTCATTCTTCGTTCGATCGCTTCTAGTAAGTCCTTGCTCATTCGTATACATCTGAGTTGTATTGAACATGTTTTTAGATTAGCTAGCACAGACTACCCCATTGGTACGTCCGCAGGAGGTGTTTAAATTAGGGTACTATTGTAACAGGCGCCTATGTATCCCAGGATCATCGCGCCATGTTTGTTATTGTGTGTTTTGTTTTGCGCCTTTAGCTTTCTGATAGTTATTTAGGAGGCTACCATTCCGCAAGTTTATGCTTCAGGCCGTCAATATAAGGTAGTTGCATAGTTTTCTTTAGCAGATGCTCTAGTTCAAGGGTTGCCATACGTGGTGTGGAATCTTCTGGAGTCCGTATCTGCGCGTGGGCCACTATCGTGGGCCTCGTGCTGCTGCTGCTGGGTCTTCGGAGCGTCTGGTTGCAGCCACCTTGATGTTTCGTCGTCACCTCATGGTCAGCCTCTTGAGGGGTCTCCAATGTAGGCTAGGGGTTATTTATTTATTATAAATTAAGCTCTATATATGTGAAAACCTAATATTTTCCCCTATAATTATGTGTTTTGGCATGTGTGCTTTCATGCTTGAGGGGTTTGGGAGACGTCCCGTTTATTTGGTGTGGTTTTTGGGGGTGTTTGACTTTCCCAGATAAGTCCTCACCTCTGAAAATTTTGGTTTGTTTTTCGGGCGGCTTTCTCAGCAGAGACGGTGTTTTTTCGTCTCAGACGATAAGAAACCAACCAAATGTCCCGGCGTGGTGTTCTGAACCACGAACCTTCCGGCAGAATATGCTAAATTCTTAAGGGAGTGAACTCGGCCTGCCGAGTGAACTCGCCCTGACCGATAGCCTCACGCAGTAACTTCTCTCGCCCCGCGTAACAGTCAAGTGAGCTTAACCATGACTCAAGTCATGAAGCGAGTTAACCATCAATCTAATGCAAATAGTCAATGATAAGTAAACCGCTGAAGGTCTATGGGGCCAGTAACACTTTGTCACAGGTAAGCAGTTCATATGTATGATAAAAGAAAGACCCGGGGTCTCTCTACCAATTCTAGCGGAAGGTTAGAGTAGCAGTGGCTATAACTAATTTTCCGGCGGACTTGAGGTAGGATGTGTTAACACCTCTCAGGTTATCCTTATGAGCATTTGTTACGCTAGCCAGCTTGCCAGAATGTACTCGTGACTCGCTAGCACTCGCCACGGCAGTGAAATGGGCTATAATAATCGTAGAACGATGTTCTTTCTTTCTTAGTATTCGTGTTGTACAGACAGATCAGTGTTTGCCTTTATTCTTGTCTGTGACACTTAGAAGTATTTTATATCCATAGTAGTGATTATAATATGCAGCGCGTGAGAGAGAGAGGGGAGAGTGAGGCGGTAGTGTGTGTGCATAATATGTACGTGTGCATTCCTCGTTCGGTGGGCCCGCTCGCTCGCTATTGGACGGCGGGCATGGCGTGGTCTATGACGTCTGCTTTTCTTGTGATGTAGTGGCCTGTGGTTGGTCGCCGCCCTCCTTGGCCCAGTGGTGGGGCTCCTACCCTTCTTCTCTCCTCAGAGCATGGTATCGTCCGCTTGGTCCTAGACGTCCCTCGCATTCTGTCTCCAATCTAACCCCCTTTACTGCTGTTCCTCTCTCTGAACTCCTTCTTTCCAATACTTCTTATCTTTATTCAATTACCCATCCCTTCTGGTTCTCGCATACGACTTCCATAGTCGGCCAGTCGTATTACCAGCGCCTGTTCTCACATATTGTTTTGCACTAGCTTTAGGGGTTATTAGAATCATAGTCACATGGATTCATATTATTGGGTGCTTCTAATTATTTGGTTGTTCTTTATTACTATTTAATGCTAGACAGTGGAGGGTATCTTTGGTCGTTGTCTGAGTTATGTATATGGCAAGTCAGAGCCTGTACGACTTCGACGGAACTAGGTAGCCTGTAGTACACCCTTGTGCATATTTTCCTTTGCGAGTTTAGCAGTATACAAGCGAAGGGCTTTTGCCTACTCTTGCTTGTATGCTTGCTAACTCATTTTGTTGACCTTTGAGGAGCGCCAGGGTAAGACCAGATACTTGAGATCTGGACTAACCAAGAGAGCCTCCTAGTCACTTAACGTAAAATAAGGGAAATCTGTTCAGGGGAGACAGTAGGCTGCGAGCATGCTTGAGCTCTGTCTAGGCTCCCTGTACCTTTTATGCTGCTGCTAGACTTTATTAGTAAGAAAGACAGAATTTTGTTTATTAACTTTAACCGCGTATGTTTTAGCAATTATTCACGTATTGTTTTAGCCTAGGTTGATGCATAGTGCACAAAGACAAAGACAAAGTCTTTAGACTATTTTAATGCTTAGAAAGGATTTATGATTGGCAACAAATTTAACTATCCACCTTTCTATTGCCGGACGGTTCAATTTGTTTGCTTCAACTTCTGGACAGAGTGTTACATGGATGAAGCTACTCCACATCCTAGGGTAAACTTCTACGCCACTGGTTCTATTTTTCGTTTTCTTTTTTTTAACTCCCTCAATGTAGTAATCAGGTTGGTCTTCCACTCCTGCTCCAGTTGTATAAAATAGTCGTCAGGGAATGGAGTAATCTTTTTTTTAGAGCTTTCAATTTTTTACAGCAATTAGGGAATGTGGCAAAAGCTGAATCTGTAACTTCCAGGGGTTCTGCTCTGGCTTAAAGGTAGGGGTCTTGGGCGATCACAGTGATGGTTGCAGGGAGGCAGGGAGAGGAGGCTGTTGTAGTTACAGAGGAGAGAGAGGGTTGTTGGCTTGTATGGCACCAAGTTGATACTGATTCTTCTTGGGAAATCCAGGGCCCCTTCCTACTGGATGCTTGTGAGCCAATCTCCTAGGACTGGTCTTCCTGCATCCTCTCTCAGCCAATAACCATCTTTGTCTTTTTACTCCGTACATCCGGGGCTTGCTTTGGCCTATGACATAGGTGATGGCGGCTAGGCTCTGTTGCTAGCAGTGTAGGCTCAGCAGTTAGCACAGGAGGTTCCAACTTTAATTATATCAGACAGACTGGACCTGGGGGGGGCAGTGACGCTGATCGTATGTACTGGGTATGTTGCCTTGCAGGATGTTGCAGTCCAATATACTGCATCGTATGAAGGTGTCGGGGGAGGTATCGGGACGTAACATGTAGAAGATAGATGCATGGTTCCGTTGATCCGGTAGAGGGGGGAGTCGTTGTGGGCTGTTTGGTGGTCACGGCTGCATGGCTATCACTTTTGGCTTCATTCCCGTCATTAAACAATGGCAAAATTATTTCAAACTTTAAGTAATAAATATAAATGCTTATTCTAATAACCCCCATGCATCACACCAAATAGTGTTAAGTTACCACACATGTTCAACATTAATTTCTCAACAGCTTATCATTTAGATTAAAAATGGTCTCTACGGCTTTGATGGAGGAGGATAATGTAGGCGTCAGAGGAACGATGCATTTACGTAATTGATGTAGTAAATTAAATTAAATTAAATTAGGATTACATTGGATTACGAAGGAAAACGAGCAAACAGAAGATTTACTGCTTTTTTTGTTTTTCTATGTGAGTGAGGGAGACAAAAGGCAGAACTGCATGCAGCGAGTGCCTCCCAACATAGTTGAAAGAGTGACAGGGCCAAAATCAAGGGACGTTCGAGCCAAAATAACTGGACACACAGAGTTTGAAGCAATTTAAGTCATAGGAGGAGGGAAAGACTGATTCTGGGAGAGAGTTCCAGAGCTCACCTGTTGAATAGAAGAAAGTCTGAGAGTAACGTTTCACTGTAGGGTTGGAGAGTTGCACAGAGTAGGGGTGGGATTGTGTTGCAAGACGGGTACCATGCACCCTACGTAGAGGAGGTGGTAAACACTGGGAAAGCTCTTAGGAGCACTGATTATTGTAGTAGCGATAGAATAGCGAGAGAGATGCAACATTGCGGCGAAGAGAGAGAGTTTGCAGAGAGTTGATGAGTGGGCGGTAATTAATGATACAAAAGGCCTTCCTTTCTACTTTGTCTACGAGTGCGGTGTGAGAGGATCCTCCCCACACATGTGAACAATACTCAATACAAGGACGCACTGTGCCCCTGTACAAGCAAGAAGCTGTGCAGGGGTAAAGAACCCCTTGAGGCGGTTGAACACACCCAGCTTATGGGAGGCTGCTTTAGCAAGACTGGTAACATGGTCCTGCCTAGTAAGAGCAGAAGAAAAAGAGACACCGAGAATATTGAGAGAAGATGAAGGATTGATTATTGTATTGTTGAAGAATAAGGGATAGTCTGCTGGGAATTTCGGGCGGGTAGATAGATGGAGAACTTGGGTTTTGGAAGCGTTACAGGCAACAAGGTTTTCTCTGCCCCAAATGGAAATAGTAGCTAGATCAGAAGATAAGTGTTTTATGGCTTCATTACATTTGTCTTTGAGGGATTGCTGGCTGGGGTGTTCTGGAAATCTAATTGAGTAGTGTAAGGTAGAGTCGTCTGCGCATGAATGGATGGGACTGGAGGTATAGTTGAGAAGAACATTTATGAAAATTAGAAAGATAATAGGAGATAGGACAGAGCCCTGAGGAACACTGGATTTGATAGGATGAGGAAGCGAGCGATGGCCATCCACAACCACAGCTATGGAACGGCCGGAAAGGAAATTAGAGACAAAGGCACAGATGGAGGGATAGAAACTGAAAGAGGGTTGTTTAGAAATTAAAGACTCGTTCCAGACTCTACTGAAGTCCTTCGATATGTCTAGCGCAAGAGAAAAGGTCTCGCCAAATTCCCAAAAGGAAGATGACCAAGAGTTAGTAAGATATGAAAGGAGATCACCAGTAGAGTGACCTTTAACCCGGGAGCTACGGGGAGACTCTTAAGAGTTCCCCCGGCGGACTGCGGGAAGACTCTTGAGAGTAAGTAAAATAAAAAATCAACTTTTGACATCGAAAAAAAAAAAAATAAAAAAATATTTTATTATTTTTTTATTTTTTTTTGGCCCCTGGCCATGCAAAATCTCAGTCCTCTACCTCCCCTCCTTCCCCACTTTCCTCCTCTCCTTCAGTTATCACCTATTTTCCCTATTATTCCCTTATTCTGAGGTATATTTTCGTGCTAACATTAGCGAGTTGCAAGCAGGGTGTTGTCATCACTGATGGCAAGCGAGTGCAAGAGAGAGAGAGAGAGTATCGATCGACTGTGTCTCAGTGGCCTTGGGGGAAATTGGCGGGAAAGCAGTTTGCCTCACCCATACATTATACAACTCGCGGGCTATATCTCCGATTTTGACCATCCAAACGCTGTTTTCACTCGTTTTATTGTTGTTTCAGGTTAATACCTTTATAATCAACCCATAATAGGCGCATATGGATAATTATTAATGCTATTAATGGTACAATGAATATTTTAGTGACGGAAACACCTCAAATACGTCAGCACAGGGGGACGTTTTCAATTACCCCCATGCGCACTTGTTAGGTTAAGGAAGCCATACTGGCGATCTGAGAAGAGAAATACTTAAGAAATTTGGAAGCAAGAATAGTTTCAAAAACTTTAGAGATACCAAAGATGAGAGCAATTGGACGGTAGTTGGAGGGTTGAGAGTGGTCACCCTTCTTTGGGACAGGTTGAAGGAGAGCAAACTTCCAGCACGAAGGGAAAACGGGAGAGACAGAGACGAAAGAGTTTGCCAAGGCAAGGAGTCAGCACGGAAGCACAGTTTTTTAGTACAACAGGAGGAAAACCGTCTGGACCGTACACCTTCTTAGTATTAAGCCCAGAGAGGGTAGAAAGTACATCTTTAGAAGAGATTAGGATATTAGGGGAGAGGGGGGTGGAGACGGAGGAATAGCACCGGAATCATCCAAGGTGGAGTTTCTAGCAAAAGTTTGAGTGAAGAGTTCAGCTTTGTCAGAGGAAGAAGTGATGGTTGTGCCATCAGAGTGGAAAAGGGGAGGGAAACACGAGGAAGAAAAATTGTTGAAGAGGTTTTTGGCTAGATGCCAGAAAGTTTGGGAAGAGATAGAGTTGGATAGCTTAGTGCATATATTATTGATGAAAGAGTACTTGGCAAGTCGAAGAACAGATTTGGCTTGATTCCGGGCAGAAACATAGGAAGAATGAGATTCTTGAGTTTCAAGGCGTCGGTACTGTTTGAATGCTTGCTCCTTGTTGCGGACAGCAGTAGAACAAGCGTGAGTAAACTAAGATTTTTTTGCATTAGACTGAGAGAAAGAAAATGAAATGTATGTTTCCATGCCCGATAGGATTACCTCGGTAATGCGTTCAGCACTCTCTGAGGGTTCTCGGCCATCGAAGCAAAATCATCCCATGGGAAATCAAAGAAGTACTCCTGGAGAGCCTCCCAGTCAGCAGCGCCAAAGTGCGACAAACGTCGCTGGCTAGGACGATCGGGTGGCCGTACTCGAGAGATAGGACAGGTGACAGAGATAAGTTATGGTCGGAGGAGCCCAAAGGAGAGAAAAGATCGACAGTATAAGAAGAAGGGTTAGATGTTAGAAACAAGTCAAGAATGTTGGGCCGATCTCCGAGGCAATCCGGGATACGGGTGGGCTACTGAACTAACCGCTCTAGGTCATTTAAGATAGAGAAGACGTAGGCTTGTTCACCAGGTTGGTCAGTAGTGTGAGAGGAGAGCCATTGGCGGTGGTGAACGTTGAAATCTCCTAAGATGGATATTTCAGAGAAAGGAGAAATGGATAGAATGTGTTCCACTGTAGAGTTTAGATAGTCAAAGAATTTGAGAAAGTCGGTAGAGTTAGGGGAAAGATAGCCAGCACAGAAATATTTAGCAAGAGAATGACGGGAAAGTTTGAGCCATAAAGTTGAGAAGTCAGATGAGTCGAAATCGGGAACACGAGAGCAAGTGAGTTTGTTGTGCACGTATGCACAACATCCACCTTTGACTTTGAAACTAGGATAGATAAAATAGGAGGATAGAGAGAAGGGGCTGCTGGCAGTTGCTTCAGACACCTGAGTTTCTGTGAGGAAAAAAAATACTCGATATAGGCTGCTTGTTGTAAGGTTAGAAGTGCACTGTAAATAATGAAAGGAATATTAAAATTATATATAATCATTGGGTATATTAATAGTCATATACCATTATTATTAGTATAAGATGAGTTCATTACCATAATTTTACTTTGAAGAGGGTATAATGTTATGGACACTTTTAATATCCTTTTTATAAGCATTTTATTAATTGTAAGGGATTTTATACTAACGATTAGTGGATTAAGAAGGAAAAGGAGCAACAATAGATTTACTGGTACAGTCGGCCTAATAAGTGTTGTCTCGGCACCAATTACGTGTTGATTAATTATTGGTATCAGCAATATTTACACATGATTTCTTCTTTTTGAATGAGATATACAAACATGTTCCGACACTTACCCACCCTATTCAACATCTGACAGACATTAATACAGCACAGAGCAAGCCAAACGTAATGACAGCTGAGACATGACTTATAACGCGACTGTACACTCTATAATAGTATGGGTGTGGAAAAGGCATAGACAGCGTCCATAATATATACCAATTAAGCGTATGCTGGGAGTGATAATCCCATCTTTTCTATCATTATATAAAATGGTTTTATTCCACTGTAAACTAAAAGGGCACTCAGGAGAGCACATACTTCCACCTAAGCTGGTGGAGGTATGTGCTCTACCGATCACCTTATAAATTAAACGATTTCTTCCTTAGCACATATTATCCTATGAGCCCACCATATATGTTTAACATATGTTCAGAACTGTTGTCAGATATCTTGTTTACAGACAAACCGACAAACAGAGGCAAAAACCTCCATCGAATTTTGTTGTTGGAGATAATAAAACTGAGCAATCATATTAGTGGGTTTCAGGAGTGTCAACATTCATTACCCCAAACCAGTCTCCACCTTTGACACCAGTTGCAGAAGAAGTAAACTACGATACTGTAGGACTGCTCGACGAAACCCAAAAGCTTCGTTCATACACACAACTCTGTCAACACAACCTTAGCCGTCTTTACGGATTTTGGGGTCGGAACCAAATGTGGGAGACCTTCTAGCGACCATGGTGTTTGGCAGCCATGCACCTGACATTGCCTCGAACTTGCCCCTGTCGCTGGGCAGCCTTGGGCTGCGGGATGTTTGTGCAAGGTCCCAGTAATGTCCTTAAAGCATGTTTTTACTCATCATTCCCTCAACCTACCTCCAACACACGTCTATTTCACATCACCCAACTTTTCCAGGGACGTCCTGTGAACGTCCCTGGTCAGACAAATAAGTGGGTATCACGACTGCATCTTTTCCTGCGTTTGCACACGTCCGGCATGACCACCCCCTTCCCTTCGTCCACATGGATCTCCTGCTGTGTTTATTGCAACCCTCCCACGCTGTTCGGCTGCTTAGGGACAGCTGTGACCCAGACATGACTGTTTCAACTTTATTGGACACGTTTAATAGGAAGGGTTGTATAAGAGCATTTACAGTATGGGCTGGATTCAGCATTGTCACCAGAGCCGCCCATGAGTCACACCGTCTCCCAACAACAAAGAGAGTGTTGTGGAAGCCTTACTTGGGGACATATGATAGGAATACTCACTAAACTTATGAAACACCATCTTCTATGCTTTGATGACAATAAATAAGTTCCACCTAACCAGTGTATTGCTGAACCCGTGCAAGACGCCTATGTAAAAAAACATGTGGCAGTAAATATTTGAAGGTTTAAGGTACATTCCTCATCATGTAAGTCATCTAAATGGACCAATGTAAGTAGCGGGATACCCCAGGGATCGGTACTAGGACCAATTCTCTTTCTACTTTACATCAACGACATAGATGAGGGTCTCACCTGTACAATCTCAAAATTTGCTGACGATACAAAAATTGCAAATAGCGTACTCTCAAAAGAACAAGTTGACGATATGCAACACAATCTAGATAAGTTGTCACGTTGGGCCCAAATTTGGCAAATGAGTTTCAATGCGGATAAATGTAAAGTACTACATATAGGATACCAAAATAAGAAAGCAAACTATTCGATGAATGGCACTCAGCTTAAGAATGAAAACAGAGAAACCGATCTGGGAGTAACAATATCGAGTAACCTAAAACCGAGTCAACAATGTTCGGAAGTTGTTAAGAAAGCAAACAAAATAATTGGCTTTATAGGCAGGTCATTTGAGCATAAATCCAAAGAAGTTATCCTAACCCTTTACAATTCCTTAGTCGGCCCTCTTCTGGAATACTGCGTTCAATCCTGGTGCCCGTATTACCAAAAAGATATAGACAAGCTAGAACGAGTTCAACGTAGAGTTACCAAAATGATACCTAGCCTAAAGAACAAACCATACGAGGAGCGTCTTAGAGAATTAAATCTATTTCCTTTAACCCAGCGCAGATTAAGAGGCGACTTAATTTAAGTGTTAAAAATCATCAAAGGCATCGACGATATGAACTGTAGTAAGTACTTCACTATAAACCAATCTAATTACACGCGGGGAAACGGTTTCAAAATTATTGGTAAATCTTTTAACTCGCACGAATCTATGAATTTCTTCTTCAATTGAGTTGTCAACTTGTGGAATGGGCTTCCCCGAGATGTTAAAGAGTGCAGCACCGTTGATTCATTTAAACTTCGCCTAGACAAATATCCTGCATCAAACCCGCGACTGACTGCGTTTGTAAATTAATAACTTTATTTTATCTTCCCGTCAGTTACTAACCCATCTGTCCCCTACTAACTTCCTAATCCTGCCACAGACATTAGTTCCAGGGCAGTAGTTCCTTTTCCAATGTTCCCTTACCCACTCTAAACCACTGTTTGGACACTTGATCCTCAGTGTTTTGGAGGACAAGCAGCCTAGAAGGGTAACCAGACCTGTTGTTGCTTGATTTCCTTTGGACTCCTTTGTACTGTGTACGTATTCACTATGCTTAAAAGGAAAATATGTATTTAGGTTCTTTAACACTCTCAATGCGAGGGCATCAGTGTTATTTTAATTGAACTGCCATTAGACAATTTTAATCAGCTTATGAAGAGCCTAGGAACCAAATATAAACATGATCTCAATAAATATTCTGAATTTTACAGGTCCTTCCTAAACTAAATGAAGCCCCTAATTGACTACATACGAATTTCGGGCTATAATGAAGTTATAGATATAGACATTGATATAACTAACAACCAAAATATAGTGGTGGTACATCACAAATACATAATTATAACCTAATTAACCTTTGGTGATGGACTGGTCTATCAGAGTGAGAACTGAGCGATCTCTGCCATACCTATAGCTTACTCTGACTGTTCCTTTTACTTATATATCTTCTAGATCTCGAGTGACGGCGTCTCTTCCGTGGATTGACCTCCCAATCTACCAAGATTGGAAGCTAAAGCGTCACATTTTTCCCTTGCCCCACAACTTTCTCTTCATAATTGCTGAGGGGCACAGGGCCCTGGGTGGGGCTTTGGTTTCACAGGCGTTTCCGCACCCACCTCAGCTCCCCGCCATGGAGTGGCTTCGGTCACCCAGGCTTTATTGTGGTCAGCAGGGAGGGTTCTGTGGGGGCGCTCGGTTATGGCCTCGGGGCCTTGGGGCTGTTCGGCCAGGCAGCTTGGGGAACAGCAACAACAACAACAACCTAATTAATCGTACTTTGTATCCATCATAAATATATTTCATAGCGAGATCGGTCATATGTGACCTGTGCCCCATAAAATATTATTTCCTCTCGCTTAATCATTAGGCTATTCATTGTGCAGTCGGGTGCATTTCATGATTTGAAAAATAATCCAGTATTCTATAAATGGTTATTAATCGTACTCATGTGCTATACTTATATCTGTCTTGGTGGTGTAATGATTAGGGTGTTAAAGATTTGTATGTGGTAACCCAGGTTCGAATCCCAGGACGATCAAGTGCTTCCATTGATTTCATTGGGAGGTGTTTGGTGTTGAGAGTGGAATACATAAAAATAAGATTGTCAATAGGTGCTGGAATATTTTGTAGCGAGGTCGGTCATATGTGATCTGTGACCCATAACATATTATTTCATCTCGCCTATTCATAGTGCAGTGCATGTTAATGTGTATTAATCTTAGTCATGTGCTGTACTTAAAATTGTTTTGATGGTGCAATGATTAGAGTGTTTAGGATCTGTATGTGTTAACCCATGTTAGAATCCCGGGACGATCACACTCTTTCATTAATTTAATTGGGAGGTGTTTGGTTTTGATAGTGAAATTAATATATATCAGATTATTATTGCATTTATGTTCTATATTAATGTTCACGGCTCCAACTTTCTCATAGCCAAAAACTTGCAAGTGGAAAATTACACCCAGAATAATATGATTCATAACGAGTAAAAACATTTATTCCCTAATGATCAAACTAAATTAACAATCTATTTCCTAGTTGTTCCTGTGTTTCCCGAGTTTATGTTCCGACTCTAGAGCCTGACTGGTGGTGCATAATTCATGAGAGATAATCCAGGTGGGAGAACGGCCAGGTGAACCACAACACGCTAACAATTCCACAGAGTAAATTTGTTATAAAACAGATGTGTGTAAACTATTTGTACTATCACTACATTGTAGTGATTTACCTTTTTATCCTATGGTATGATACATGTCTATACAATTATTTGGTATATTGATGGTGATTTACCTTTCTACATATGGTATGATACAGTTTTATACAATAATTGAGTATATTGATACTGATTTACCTTTCTATCCTATTGTATTATAAAGGTGTACCTGTATATAATAATTTAGTATATTGATAGTGGTTTACCTTGATCTCCTATGGTATTATATAGGTGTATACAATAATTTGGTACATTGATAGTGATTTACCTTGTGCTACATGGGTTTATTACTACCAATATACCATTACAAGATTTATGATTCTGGACAAGAAAAAGGTGTATACCATAATTGGGTATATTGATGGTGATTTACCTCTCTAGTTTTGTGTTAGAGGGGTTTATTACTACCTTTTACCATTAAAGGAGATACTATTATGAACACTTTAATTACCCTTCCATACCTCTAATGCATGACAGTGTATACTTAACACCAGTCAACCCATAACTATACCACCACACCACCATTTCAACCAGTACCAAGTCAAAACGGCCTCACTCCTAGACTACCTGAACCAAATCGTCCACAGATCAAATACAGCTCGACTCGTACATGTGTTTTGTGATTTTCGGGCAACGTATATTTATTATACTTGTAACCCCCCCCCCTCCACCCCCCCCCCCCCCCCCCACCCCACTCCCCCGAAGAAAATAATAATAGTAAATGCGAACACAAATATATAATTACAGATAAAAGATAACACATATACTCACACCCTCTTGAAGTTAAATGTTTACATGTTTAGATAACATTATTACCCCGGACTAAAGCTGGTTTCTTCTATATATATTGCAGCTTCGCTCTCACTCACCCAGGATAAAATCGACCCCCGAATGAGGTGAAACATATCATCATCAAACTATTAGGAGAAATGTCTTGCAATCTCAAAACTAATGGAGTGGGAGAGTTAATGGAGTGGTGCTTGTTTTGTTGGTCTATATATTTATATATTAACCCATACAGTACCGGTGACGTCCTTTTCAATGTATTCTTACAACCATTAGACGATTTTAGACAGCTTAGGAAGGACATTTACCTCTTAATAGGTTATAGAGCATCTCAATGTATCCTTTTAGCGATCATATGCCCTGCCTAAACTTTATAAAAACATCTAAATGTAGCTAGAATACAATAAATAAGACGTCGTCGTTACTGAATGGGTTAATATATTCATTAGTTTCCTCGCTAGACCTCAATCAAGATTAAAAACAAAACACAAACAAAAAAAGACCTCTTTCAAAATAAATGTGTAAATTCTTCGATAGAAATATGTCCCGACCAAAAGCCGATTCCTTCTAAAATTGCAGGCTCGCTATTGATCGGGAGGGGAAAAAATTGACACGTAAATGGCACGAAAGCTCTAAATATTGACAAAGAAATGGGGTAAAAGGTCTCAAAATCACCAAAGTAACGTAACGAACGTTTTAAAATCTCAAAAACTAATATGCTAAACATGAAGGAGAAGGGGATCAAGAAAAAACACAATGACCTCCCCCTTAAAGAATACCCATCTCGCATCCGATAGGGTTAAGTTAGGCACTGGTTGAGGTCCACTGGTTAAGAAGGACTATTGGTTGGGTTGTTCAAGAGCCCTGAACAATATGCTACAGGTCTGATAGGGACGTGGAATGTCTGATGTAAAGTAATAAATGATTCAAGCGCATATTTTCTGATGGAACTGGCAAAATCCGTGCTCTGTTTGGGAGTCACAGTTTAAATAGAGATATATATACTGTTTTGTTTCATATATGAAGAAATTATACATGTTTTTGTTCTTGATATATGGTTTTCTATAACATTAAGTTAAATTCTGGCAAGTACCATTATTTTAATCATCTACACATACGATATGCATTCAATGTTATTAAGGTCCATCAACTGAGACCTAATGGTGCAATAACAATCTATCTACCTGTCTGTCTGTCTGTCTGTCTGTCTGTCTATGTATTTGTGGTTTTGATTGTGTTTGCCATTTATGATCAAGTTATAGGTAGGTTTTTATTTATTTTTTGTTTTATGCCTGGACTTAGTAAAACACCTCTGCAGACCCCCTAAGAAATTCTTCTCAGAAAAATTTTTCGATAGAAAATTGTACCGGTCGAAGGCCAGTTCCTAAATTTTGGGCTCGCTATCGCTCATCTCCCCCCAACCACCCAAAATTTGAAACCTGATTGAACTAACTAGTCCTATAACTATTGGGGAGAAACTTTTTAACCCGGCGAGCTCGCCAATGGCCTGTGACAAACTTAGTTATATGCGAAATAATTACATTCAATTTCGACAGAAATTGTTATATTTGCCATATACAGTATAGCATTATTTCTTATAAATATGTGTTTATTTTATTTATATGATGAATATATGTACCTTGAACATAGACTCCTTTAAAGAAGGACTGAAGCCTCCCATGCTCGGGGTTTGTAATCTGTATGATTAACTTGAGTCCTGGGCTAAAATGACTTCTAGAAGGGCTAGAGACACGATCTCAGGGTCCAAATAGGGTTTTTTGAGGACGGTGAGTTCACTAGCGACATTTTCAACACCACCTGGGGTTATCTTCAAGGTCAAAAGGTCATATTTCAAGGTCAAATTAGTGACTCGCGACGAATCCAGACAGCCTTGGACAGCAGACTGTACAAGTTTCACTAGGCTGGAGGAGGCCTGCCAAATTATATCTACCTGCGCATGGCAAGGAGGTGGTGGTCGTAAGCTGAAGCTAACTCAGCAAACTGCTGAAGCCTTCACTGTGTCCACACGTAATAATGTGGATGCTGCCAAATTGCTTCTGGCAGAGAAAGACTTTGACTACGTTCTTCCTGCTATATTCGCGGATGAAGCCTTGGAAAAGTTTTTCGGCCAAGCCAGGCAAAGAAGCGGTGGAAACTTCTATATTGACGTAGTTGACATTATGGCTGCAGCTAAAATTGCAAATTTGCAGACACTCATTAAGCATGACATTATGCCAGAATCTAGTTCTCGTGTGCTTGATTGCGACAAGAATTGTACTACTTCCATAAATCCAAATGAGCGAAGTGAACTCAT
>JBAKBP010017583.1:0-48623 GCA_037953745.1 Lithodes maja
AATCCACCCTTGAACTAAGAACTTAAGAAGTCCTCCACCCTCTACTTCGGATCGGCACTATTACTTTACGTTAAACAATAGTCCTCGAGCATCAAGCAAGGAATCTTCTGATAAGTTAGATGCTTCTCGAATACTCATAAGAAGTAAGTATCGGATTTTGAACAGCAATTTAATGAATAACTCACTGGTAATTAAAGGCTTTAAATTGACATAAGAAGAATTATAAGAATAAGCAATAGGATATGGCAAACATTAAGAAGAAGTACTCCGACAATGCACTGGCACTAGCCTACTAAGATTGTGCTCGTGGGCCACTAATCTCTGAAGTAGCTAAGCGTGCCACACATGAAATCAATAGTGCTTAAACAATAATATACATAAGGAGAAGCTTCAATACTATGCTGTATCTGCTGGTCGAGCAAAGTCTAGCTGGGATATCTAAGGTTAGGAAACAATGGCTGAGCAAGCGGCTCGTAGCCTAGCGAGGTCCTTAAGACTGTGCGGCCAAATTACGGTAATTGACGGGATGCTCTCTTGAGAGATCCAGATCACTAGTATCTGGTTCTCTCCTGGCGATCCTCTCAAAGTCAAGCAAATGAGATAGCACAGTGTTGGGTGGCACAGGCAAAAGCCCTCACTCGCAACACAGTGCTAAACTCCCACGGTACACAGTCAGAAAGACCACCTAGGCGTTCCACGTCTCCGTTGCAATTGTACTGGTTCAACCGCAACCTAGTACTCATAGGAAATCACAACTCAGAAACCCTATCCCAGTCTAGCATTGCCTAAACCAGCAGAAAACAGGAACATGAATAATCGCACACAGGGAAATGCATATACGAGTGCAACAAACATCAATCAATCCTATTCTAGTTAACCCTTCCAAAAATAGGCTATCTAACAGGCACTTATCTCGTGAGAACTCAAGCGATAATACTTTGGCTGACTAAATCTGCACCAAAGGGGTCATGGAGGTTAAACAGGACGAGAAGAGAAGAAGATAGGCTGTTCAGAGAGTAGAGAAAGTTCACATCAGTCGGAAGAATATGGATAGTTGCAAGGGATATGAGAGGTCGCTTTGCCTGATGAGTTCTGAAGAAATGGTGGCAAGAACCTCTCTTTTTATACTCGGCCCTCTAGCGGCATATCTCAAACTACTTAAGGACCGCCCACTGGCAATCATGACGTCATATTCTCTCTCAATCTGGGATCGACAAAGAACTTCCCACGCGCTGAGAGGGAGGAAGGGAGGAAGGAGGAGGGAATTAGGCCTACACACCTCGTGGCGCGCTCACTGGCCGTCGTTACATAACTCTCTCTCTCATCATTGTATATAAGTCCCACACACAATACTTATATCTAATGATATAAAATAGAACTCGTTGACTTAGAAGAAAACAAAATACATAATGATAATACTTATAGTACAACGGTTCACATAAACTGAGTTAGGAAACTCTACACAGACTACAGCCAAAGTTCCTGCCCTGACGATCCTAGCGAGAGTGGGGCCTGACTGGGCGTTCTGTACAGCATGCTCATACTCGACATGCGTCACACCTCCCCCAAGATTTTACTTGCTCAACCCTGAGCTAAAATCTGATATACAGAACCCCATCAAACCCCTCACACCCAGCGACCGCATGGCACTAAAACAACGCTGAGTTTATCACTAAAACACATCTTATAAAAAAAAAAATCACATTTCATAACTCCTCCCAACAATAGTAAAAGACATAATATCATGCTCCCAGAGCGAGCTTACAGCAGCTCAGCCGTTTGATAGTTCGTGGACTACTCAAACTTTATAGGCTATGACAAACTTATACAATTATCTTCATCAAAAAGAAAGAGTTTTTATATGATTTTTATATTTTAATATGTTTTTTCCGGCTGCACTATAAGGGCAGCCTATTTTCTTCTATACCAAACGCTCAACAATCCTGCTTTACGACCCAATACGCTGGGCTACAACCGCGAGCCAACCAGCACCAAGCGTAAAATACTACTCAAACTAAAGCAGGAGGCTACCCGTGTGTCAATCTACCCAGGATCATATACCCCTGAACGACCACATGCAACCTCGTTGTCACAACCGGCAATATGGCTTATGTCCAGGTTATATACCAATAACCTTAGTGACCACCTGGTCAGCCTCATATTCCGATTGTGAAACTGGTCCAAGATCTCGAGAGGGTAATGATCTGGGTAAACTACACCGACCGGACCATAGGCTGGAACATAGATCTCGAAATGCCCCAGCGCATCATTGTCCTTTTCACTTTCATTCATCAGGCTCTGACACGTTGCTGGTGCATTCTTAAGTCCGTCAGGCACAACATTGCACTGGTAGGTACTCCCGTCCACAACAAAACCACATACCTCTTTAGCACGCTCGGACAAAGGTACTTGCCAGTAACCTTTTACTAAATCAACTTTAGACAAAAACCGAGCATTACCAATTTTATCAACACTATCATCAACCCGAGGAAGAGGATATGGGTTAGTTGGAGTCAAACCGTTTAGCCTACGGAAATCAATACAGAAGCGTACCTTGCCATCTGGTTTAGGCTGCAGTGTTACGGGGGAAGTCCATTTAACGGTACCCTTCTCTATCAACCCTCTACCGAGCATATACTCCAACTCATCCCTCAGAGCGGGTAGTTTTATGGGGGGCACACGGTATGGGATTGACTTAAAGGGTAGATGGTGCCCCACGTCAACATCATGCATAGCCTGAGTAGTGAGGCCTGGATGTTCAGCGAATACAGTGGGGTATAAACCGAGCAACTGACGGATAGCTTCAAATTGCGGCTCAGGCAAATGGGCTATAGCCTCGTCAGCCCTTAGGCTCGAGTTCCCCGCCCACTGATCCGCTGAAACATGGTGATCCCAGCTATCCTCCTCTGAAGCTTGACTGTCCCCCTCTCCTTCTCCACCACGGCCGCAACAAGCCAACACAGGGACAGTGAGAGGCTCAGAGGGGCGCCTCACATACTCTTTTATCAGGTTCACGTGACATAACTGATTCTTCTTCCTCCTGTCTGGAGTGGCAACAAGGTAATCTAGGTCCGAAATTTTCTCCACAATTTTATAGGATCCAGTATACTTCGCCGACAAGGGGTTACCCACCAAAGGCAACAAAATCAACACCTCCTGTCCCACAATGAACTCCCGGAGCTTCACTTTGCGATCATACCTGTCCTTCATTAAAGCTTGTGACCCTGTTAAATTCCGACCTGCCATCTCCAGACTCTTAAGCATGCGCTCACGGCTTTCAAACACATACTTCAACAAGGAACAAGGCGGCACAGTTCCTTCCCAAATTTCCCGCAGCATATTAAGGGGGCCCCTGACTCGGTGTCCAAAAATCAGCTCGTTTGGACTAAATCCCAGGCTCTCACCAGGCACTTCCCGAGCAGCAAACAGTACATACGGCAATCCAAGATCCCAATCTCTTCCGTTATCAGCACAATAACACCTGAGCATGCTTTTAAGGGTGGCATGCCACCGCTCAAGCACCCCTTGGCTCTCAGGGTGATACGCTGACGATACCACCGCCCGTATTCCATGCTGTTGCATTGTTTGCTTAAAGAGATTGGAGGTGAAATTGGACCCCTGATCAGACTGAATCTCCTCCGGGTACCCGTACCTTGAAAAGTACCACAACAAGTTACTGACTACCGTCTTAGCCATGCCGTTTTTCATGGGGTATGCATCGGGGTATCTAGTGGCAACATCCATGATGGTTAACAAAAATTTATTACCAGCCTTTGTGGGAGGGAGGGGACCAACCATGTCAACAACAATCTTACTAAAAGGTGGCCCAATTACAGGAATAGGGTGCAACGGAGCTTTAGGAATAACTTGGTTTGGTTTCCCGACCCGTTGACAAATATCACATGAGTTTATCCAGGACTGCACATGAGACTTCATCCCCGGCCACCAAAACAACTTCCCCAAAGCCGCCACCGTTTTTCTTACCCCCAAATGTCCTGCCAGCGGTGTGTCATGCGCCAAACTCAGTAGGCTATCCCTGCACTCCCGCGGCACCATCAACTGGTCCACTACCCCGGACCCCATCTTCCAGCTACGGTTAGGGTCTTGAAAACGCCGATACAGGATGCCATCTAAATAAAAAAAATCTCCCGGCTGTGCATCACCGTCCTCGTCGAGCTCCACAGCTCCATTAGCACACGTTTGGAGCTCAGGGTCCTCCAGCTGCAACCGACGTATATCTGAGGGTGCCAAGCGATCTAACTGCTCCCGGAGCAATGCATGACCCTCCCCGATACTGAGCTGCTCCCTCTGTCTCTCTCGATGTTCATAACGTTGCTGTCGTGGAGACTCGTCATGCCCAGCCTCGTCACTCTCGATGACAGGCCCAGGGGCTACTCCAGAACTAAGTAATGGTGCTAATACTGAATCACCCAGGAGAGCCGCCGAGTCAAAACTCTTAAAACCAACTCCAGCTTTAGCCTCCTCCTGTTGATCGTTCCTCTGCTGGTCTGAAGACGGAGGACTAGGCTGTGACACTTTAGCTGCCCGAGCTCGGGTGACAGCACACGCCATGGGTTGTGCCTGGCACCGCTCGACCCACTCTCGCTCTTCCCTACTCACGTCGGCCGGCCTCTCGGCAACGACTAAGGGTAGAACCTCAGAAGCGGGCATTGCAAAGTCGTTGCCGAGAAGAAGGTCGACGCCCTCCACTGGCAGTTTCTCCACAATCCCAACATCCAATTCACGTGCCACACCATCCACCTCCAACTCCAACCGCACCAGCGGGTATGACCGAGTTGCATTAATACCCTGCACCACCACCACCCGAGCCGCATTTATAGGGTAGCCAGTCAAGTTTTTCATCAAAGTCTGGGAAGCACCTGTATCACGCAAGACCTCTACTCCATGCTTGCGCCCTGCCCACATCACGCAACCCCGTCCTCTATGGTCGCAAAAAACATCCTGAGCAGGGTTCGAGCCTCCCAGGTGCTTCTGCATTGGCTGTGCCTCAGCCTCTGACGAACTGCCCCGGGCAAACTCAGAAGGCTTCAGAGACACACCAATGTTGCAGGCCAAAGACACAGCTGCTGTAGGTGGTTTGCTAGGACAGACTCTTGCAAAGTGCCCCTTTTTATGACATTGATAACACTCTAACTCCCCTTTGGGCTTCCCTTGGTACTGGGAAGGGCCCGGCCCCTTCTTAAATGGGACGGTGCTAGTCTTGTGGTCAGTCTTGGTATCATAACTCTTGTACTTGTTTGCATAAGATATATTACTAACTCGGGGGGGTGGGGCGTCACGCCCCTTGTTACCTGCCTCACTACGCTGGGCAGACCCGCACCCACGAATTAATGATAGC
This sequence comes from Lithodes maja, assembly GCA_037953745.1. NCBI lineage: Eukaryota > Metazoa > Arthropoda > Malacostraca > Decapoda > Lithodidae > Lithodes > Lithodes maja. The sequence continues at coordinate 5,360 of JBAKBP010017583.1, forward strand.
CGGAGGTCAGCCATCTCAGCTGCCTCCTGTAGAGTTTTTGGATTCTTTTCTTTAATAGTTAAAGTCATTTCTGCACCTGTACACTTATAAAACTGCTCGAGCAGAAACAGCTCCGTCAACTGTTCGGCCGTCTCAGCTTTCTCAGAACGTGTCCAGTTTGTAAGTGCATCTTTTAAGTCCCGGGCATGCTCAAGAAAGGTCGCCTCCCTAGTCTTTGTAACACCCCGAAACTTCAATCGATATGTTTCTGGTTGCAACTCGTATGCCCGTAGGACAGCTCTCTTCAATTCTGGGTAGTCAATGCAAGACTCTAAAGGCAGTGCATCATAAGCCTTCAGACCCTTACCCGTAAGTCTTGAGGAGACCAGAGCTGCCCACTTCTCTTCAGGCCAATTATGCTCCCTACACTTCTTCTCAAAACGATTAAAAAATTCTGTGACTTCAGTTTCACTAAATGCCGGCACCAACTTGACTAAGTGGGACAAGGACTGTTCTCTTACTTGGCCCTCACGGCCCATCCGAGTCCCTGTCGACTCTGCACGAGTCTTGTCTAAATCTATTTGAGCACAATATTTCTCCGAGTCGTACCTAAGCTCAGCCTCGTGCCTCCTAATCTCAGCCTCAATCTCCTTCTCCTGCTTCCTAGTCTCATTCTCCTGCTTCCTAGTCTCATTCTCCTGCCTCCTAGTCTCATTCTCCTGCCTCCTAGACTCATTCTCCATCTCCTGCTTCCTAGCCTCATTCTCCATTTTAGCAAGCTCGAGTTTAAATATCATCTCAGGAGACAGGCCGGAAGAGGGAGCTGCCACTACTGAAGGAGGGGGGGCAAGAACTGGGGAACCACCATACGCACCGCCCGAGGGCACTCCAATCTTCCAATGCTCATCCCTCTGTGGGAGAGTGCTAACCTCCGGCAACTGAGTGGACGGCACTGTGGGAGTCGAGTGAGAGGGGATCTGGGGAGGAACCCCCCCAAACGCCCTCTCCTCCGAAACCCCATGTCGCCCACGCAACACCCAGGAAATCAGCTCCCCCTTGGACATCCCTCCTACATTGGATAGACCCAAAACCTTGGCTATCAGGTGCAAGCCATAAACATTCACCCCAGTCAGCCTCTCCTCCGTCACATGGTACTGCTTACTCACAAAAAGTCTAGCATCCTCCTCACTAGTTACTAACGGCACCTCTTCACTTAGCATCTCTCGCTCCTCGTCAGTACTAGGGCACGACATACTGAAGTTCACCAAAAAATTCTCGAGACAAAAGTGTTAAACTCCCTTATGCAAGCACTAATTACTAAATTAACTGGAGTCTCTTAAATGCTCTCCTAATTGCCTTACAAAAAAAAATATTCTTCAATATGTACGCTAAAGTACCAACAAACAAATGTTGTACAACTCTGCAAAAAAAATTATACTGTTCACAAAATCCTAAGCAAGGTCGCCATTTGTTACGACCGGGCACTCGGGTACACTAGGGCTCTTACACAGGACTCGAGTATGGCTCGCTGCCACAACGGAAACACACGATCCCAACCCCAGAGTACTGCCAGCCGAACAAAAAACGCCACTACCCTCCAGAGTTCTATCTGCTATAACGGGGTATACAAGAACTCGGTACTAGCGTTTCACACAACAGACTAATAACAAGACGGGAGTTATCTAGTCTGGTCAACAATCAAACAAAGAAGAAAGTACTACAACACTAAAGAATAGTGTTGGCCGAAGCCGAAGTAATCCACCCTTGAACTAAGAACTTAAGAAGTCCTCCACCCTCTACTTCGGATCGGCACTATTACGTTACGTTAAACAATAGTCCTCGAGCATCAAGCAAGGAATCTTCTGATAAGTTAGATGCTTCTCGAATACTCATAAGAAGTAAGTATCGGATTTTGAACAGCAATTTAATGAATAACTCACTGGTAATTAAAGGCTTTAAATTGACATAAGAAGAATTATAAGAATAAGCAATAGGATATGGCAAACATTAAGAAGAAGTACTCCGACAATGCACTGGCACTAGCCTACTAAGATTGTGCTCGTGGGCCACTAATCTCTGAAGTAGCTAAGCGTGCCACACATGAAATCAATAGTGCTTAAACAATAATATACATAAGGAGAAGCTTCAATACTATGCTGTATCTGCTGGTCGAGCAAAGTCTAGCTGGGATATCTAAGGTTAGGAAACAATGGCTGAGCAAGCGGCTCGTAGCCTAGCGAGGTCCTTAAGACTGTGCGGCCAAATTACGGTAATTGACGGGATGCTCTCTTGAGAGATCCAGATCACTAGTATCTGGTTCTCTCCTGGCGATCCTCTCAAAGTCAAGCAAATGAGATAGCACAGTGTTGGGTGGCACAGGCAAAAGCCCTCACTCGCAACACAGTGCTAAACTCCCACGGTACACAGTCAGAAAGACCACCTAGGCGTTCCACGTCTCCGTTGCAATTGTACTGGTTCAACCGCAACCTAGTACTCATAGGAAATCACAACTCAGAAACCCTATCCCAGTCTAGCATTGCCTAAACCAGCAGAAAACAGGAACATGAATAATCGCACACAGGGAAATGCATATACGAGTGCAACAAACATCAATCAATCCTATTCTAGTTAACCCTTCCAAAAATAGGCTATCTAACAGGCACTTATCTCGTGAGAACTCAAGCGATAATACTTTGGCTGACTAAATCTGCACCAAAAGGGTCATGGAGGTTAAACAGGGACGAGAAGAGAAGAAGATAGGCTGTTCAGAGAGTAGAGAAAGTTCACATCAGTCGGAAGAATATGGATAGTTGCAAGGGATATGAGAGGTCGCTTTGCCTGATGAGTTCTGAAGAAATGGTGGCAAGAACCTCTCTTTTTATACTCGGCCCTCTAGCGGCATATCTCAAACTACTTAAGGACCGCCCACTGGCAATCATGACGTCATATTCTCTCTCAATCTGGGATCGACAAAGAACTTCCCACGCGCTGAGAGGGAGGAAGGGAGGAAGGAGGAGGGAATTAGGCCTACACACCTCGTGGCGCGCTCACTGGCCGTCGTTACATAACTCTCTCTCTCATCATTGTATATAAGTCCCACACACAATACTTATATCTAATGATATAAAATAGAACTCGTTGACTTAGAAGAAAACAAAATACATAATGATAATACTTATAGTACAACGGTTCACATAAACTGAGTTAGGAAACTCTACACAGACTACAGCCAAAGTTCCTGCCCTGACGATCCTAGCGAGAGTGGGGCCTGACTGGGCGTTCTGTACAGCATGCTCATACTCGACATGCGTCACACTAATAAAATTAGCCTAACACAGTATCCCCATTACCACCAGTGTTCTTTAATTATTATAATCACCATTTCCTCTAACACCATAAACCTATAGTCGTCACACCTTGGTGTTGTAATGCGTGTTTATGACTAAACTGCGTTCATAATTATGTGGCACACAATAGTGAGACCGAAAATACCTATAGTAATTGTTAATACCTAGTATAGAGAATCTTTTTAATATATTTTACGTATTAACCGTACCCCAGCAAGTGATGTTGGAAATGTGGCTGAAAATATTATTCACTCTGAACTCATGAACGGCAGCAAATAGCCTTTAGTTTCCATAGATAGGCCTATGTTTGTCAATAGGCCTAATTATGATTATAGTGTGCCATTAATGCATCAGGCTGACGCATAACCTGTTAATTAATAAACCTAAAGCCTGGTACACTATCAGTGTCACAGCCATCAGATACATCATGATGCATTTCCTAGCCTACAAAAACAGTTAAATCTCGCCTTTTGGGATCCTTTGGAAAGCGGAAAAAAAGACAGGTCTCTATTTATCTTTGTATTGTTGGAGCAGTTAATAGCTGAGCATCATGTAATACCCATTGTGGCAACAATAAGCCATCAATATCCATGTGTACGAGAAACTCACACCTCTCCCACTTGAATGATGCCGCCAACTGCAGTGTTTATTCCCATCAGCCGCTAGGTGGCTAGTCTGACCCGCGCCGACCGGGCCGCCCATAAGGCTGTGCTGTCTAATATTCTTTAGGGTGTTTGGAGATAGTTAGACAACTTACTGAAAATTTAAATAGTGTGTATAATCACTTCATCTCTGCCTTACAGAGCGAACAAGATAAATATATACCAAAAAGAACATTTAGATCACATACAAACCAACCAAAATGGATGACAAATAAATTATTAGATCTTATAGGGAGAAAGAGAGGTGTATACAGAAAAATACAGAAAGGCGAAGTTTATGTAATAACATGGATCAGCTTAGGGCAATTGTTAGCAAGGAAAATATAGACTGTAGCGATTACAGAAACCTGGATAAATACTGACTCTAGACATCTATTAGCGGAATTGCATATGCCAGGATACAATTTATTTAAATATGACAGAACAGACAGAAGGGGAGGTGGAGGTGCAATTTATGTCAAGGATACTTTAAAATATTGCCTTAGATCAGACATTAAAACAAATAGCGATAATGAAAGTGTGTGGGTAGAGATGAGCGGGGAAGGTGAGACAATTATTTTGGGAACCATTTGTAGGGCACCCTGTCTTTGTCGAAATTTAGGCAAATTATTATGGGAAGAAATCAGTAAGGCATCTCAGAACAATAATGTTTGCATTTTAGGTGACTTTAATCTTCCAGGTATAGACTGGGTTAATCAAACTAGCAATAACGAATCCGAAGATTTTCTTGAAGTAGTACTAGACAACTTTCTCTTTCAATTTGTAAATTCGCCAACTAGAGGATATAATATTCCGGACCTAGTTCTTAAGCAACAGAGAAAATTGGATAACAGATTTAGAAGTGGGCGACCTGCTAAGGAACAGTGACCAAAAATCAATATATTTATCTATAGAATTAAATTATAAACTAAGGAAAATAAGGCTCTTGTCCCTGACTTTAGAAAGGCAAATTTTAGGGGATTAAAAAGGTCACTCAGAATTAAAGGTGAGGCAGGAGATTTACGTCAAGTAAGCCAATTAGTTCCAGCAGAACAGAGATGTCCGGGCCAGGGGGGTCACACTGAGATAGTTAGACAACCTACTGAAAATGTAAATAGTGTGTATAATCAGTTCATCTCTGCTTTACAGAGCGAACAAGATAAATATATACCAAAAAGAAAATTTAGATCATATACAAACCAACCAAAATGGATGACAACTAAATTATTAGATCTTATAGGTAAAAAGAGAGGTGTATACAGAAAAATACAGAAAGACGAAATCCACCTTATAGGATATCACCATAACTTGTCGAGGCAGGTAAAGAAAGAAATTAGAAAGGAAAAAAGAAACTATGAAATCAAGGTAGCAAATGAATTAAAAAACAATCCTAAAGCATTTGATCAATTGTATATATCTAAGGTAAAGGATACAGTAGGACCCCTTAAGAATGTGATAGGTGAGATTACAGATGAGGAGTTAGAAATGTGCAATGCAATAGTAATTTCCTTTCTGCTTTTACAAACGAAAATTCAGATCAAGTTCCAGTAGTCAACCAAGTTTTTAACGGTAGTATAGACGAAATATTAAGCACAGTTCAGGTCACTAGTGACGAAGTAATTAAGGAAATAGATAGACTAAAACCTCAGAAATCTCCTGGTCCAGATGAGGTGTATGCTAGGGTATTAAAAGAATGCAAGGACGAATTAAGTTACCCATTAACTCACCTATTTAATAATTCACTTTAGGCTTAGTTCCTAATTCATGGAAGCTCAGAAATATAATTCCAATATTTAAAAAAGGTGGTAAGTCCATAGCATCAAATTACCGTCCTATTAGTCTCGCATCAATTATAGGGAAATTGCTAGAATCAATTATTGCCAGGAACATTAGAAATAACTTAGAAATGTCAAGTTAATAAAACCCTCTCAACATGGTTTCACTCCAGGACGATCCTGGCTAACACAATTTACTCAGTTATTTCTCCGAGGTTTATGAAGCGGTAGATAACGACAAGTCATGTGATATAGTTTACTTAGACGTCAGTAAGGCCTTTGATAAAGTTCCACGTGGAAGGCTGTTAAGGAAGATAGAAGGACATGGTATTGGGGGATGCTACTCAAGTGGATTAAGTCATGGCTGACTGGTAGGAAGCAGAGAGTTATTATAAATGGTGAAAAATCGGACTTGGGATTAGTTAAAAGTGGGGTCCCCCAAGGGTCGGTTTTGGGGCCCCTTCTGTTCATTATCTACATAAATGATCTTGACTCAGGCATAAAGAGTAGGATCAGTAAATTTGCTGATGATACTAATATAGGTAGGATAATAGAGTCAGCTAGCGACAGGGAATGTCTTCAAAATGATCTCGATCATTTGCACAAGTGGTCCATAAATTGGCAGATGAGTTTCAATGTAGACAAATGTAAGGTATTGAGGATTTGAAATCGTAATTTAGATGCGAAATACAAACTAGACAATGTAGAATTGGATAACTCAGAGTGTGAGAAGGATATTGAGGGTGCTCGTTAGTAATGATCTGAAACCCAGAAAACAATGTATAAGTGTTAGGAACAGGGCAAATAGAATTCTAGGATTCATATCTAGGAGTGTTAGCAACAGGATTGCTGAAGTTTTCTTAAAACTATACTTAGCACTAGTAAGACCCCATTTAGACTATGCTGTTCAATTTTGGTGCCCTTATTACAGAATGGATATCGACCCTTTAGAGGCAATCCAAAGAAGAATGCCGAAAAAAATACATAATATTAAAAATTTGTCGTATGAGGAGAGGTTGAAAGTCTTAGGCTTGCACTCACTAGAAAGACGAAGATGTAGGGGAGACATGATAGAGGTATTTAAATGGATAAAAGGTTTAAATAAGGGCGATATAGATGAGGTATTGAAGGTAAAGAACGGCGACATAACCCGCTCAAATGGTTTCAAGTTAGATAAGTTTAGATTTAGGAAAGATATAGGAAAGCACTGGTTTGGGAATAGATTTGTTAACATGTGGAATGCGCTGCCCAGAACAGTGGTTAGCTCAGAAACAGTTGAAAGCTTTAAGCATAAGTTGGATTCCCATATGGGTGATGTGGGCTGGGTGTGAATGGGAGCTGCCTCATGTGGGCCGCATGACCATATGCAGTTTACCGCGATCTTATGACCTAGTGTTCTTGTGTAATTGGGGTTGGGTGTGACAGGGATCTGCCTTGCGTGGGCCGATCGGCTTTTTGTAGACTCCCATTTTCTTATGTTCTTATTTACAAACTCAGTCAGTCGCGGGTTTGATGCGAGATATTTGTCTAGACGAAGTTTAAATGAATCAACAGTGCTGCAGTCTATAACATCTCGGGGAAGCCTAAAGGGGTACTGAAGAATTCCCACCTTTCTGTAATTTGTAATTTGCAAATGTATATTTTCTAACTTCAAATTAATTATAATACGCCGAGTATAGACTTTTCGAAAGAACTATGTGTGTGTGTGTGTGTGTGTGGTCTGCCTATTGACCGAAGGTGTGAAGTGAAGGTGTAAGAAGGATGGATGGATAGATATAAAGTATATATATATATGGTGGTGGTCGAGTGGTGAGCACGCTCACGTGTGAATCTGCAAGACCCGGGATCGAATCCCTGCCACGGCGGACATTTAGTGGGTGTGGTACTACGTCCTAGCATGTTTCACATGCTCGCACCCAGAAAGGGGACATCCTGACAACGTATACAGACTAAACACACATGACAAAGCCACTCCAACAGCTTCCTATCTCCAACACCCCTTCTTCCATCTCTACACTCTTCAGAAAAATAGGAAAAGTAGAATGTAGATTCGAGGTGCCGTTGTAAAGGCTTATCCCTCAATACTTCATCTGATCTGATCTGATATACAGTATATACTGTATATATATACTGTGACGCATGTCCACGTGTGAGCATGCTGTACAGAACGCCTAGTCATGCCCCACTCTCGCTAGGATCGTCAGGGCAGGAACTTTGGCTGTAGTCTATGTAGAGTTTGCTAATTTAGTTCGTGTGAGCCGTTGTACTATAAGTATTATGAATATGTATTTTGTTTTCATCTGAGTCAACGAGTTCTATTTTATATCATTAGTTATAAGTATTGTGTGTAAAACTTATTTGTAATGATGGGAAGAGAAACAGCCACACTTAGGTGTCAGTGGGTACGCCAGGCAGGAGGTAGGCCTAACTCACTAGCACTCCTCCCTCCCTCAGTGCTAGGGGGAGCCTTTGTGTATCCCAGAGGAGAGAGAAATTACGTAATGGTTGTCAGTGGGCGGTCCTTAGTAGTTCACGTTGGGCTCACTAGAGGGCCGGGTATAAAAGGGAAGTCTAGCCATTTTTTCATCAGAACTCATTAGGCAGAGCGACTTCTCATTTCCCTTGCTAACTATTTATATTCTTCTGACTGATGGGAACTTTCTCTACTACCTTACATTCTTATTTCCTCTTTTCCCTGCCCTGTTTAACTTCCATGGTCCCGTTGGTGCAGAGCTAGTCAGCCAACGTATTATCGCTTGAGTTCTCACGAGATACTTGCCTATTAGATAGCCTATTTTGGAATGGTTGACTTAGAATAGGATTGATTTATGTTTGTTGCACATGTATATGCATTTCCCTGTGTGTTATTATTATTATTCCTGTTTTCTGCTAGTCTAGGTAATGCTAGACTGGGGTAAGGCTTTTCTGTGTTACGAGTTGTTGTTTGATGCAGTGGTTAAGCGATAAACCTGCATACCCATTTCGGTTCAGTGAAGCCTAAGTTGTCTTCGCGGCTGACTGTGTTGAGTTTATAATTTACAGTGCGTGAGGGCAAGAGCCTAACCACCCTGTATTTTATTAACAGTTTGTTTTTACTTTGGCAAGGAGCCGGGAGAAAACCAGATACAAGGGATCTGGATTTCTCAAAGTGCACTTGTTAGTTTTAACGTAATACTTTAAACAGTCGTGAGGACTTCGCTAGGCTACAAGCCGTTTTTGCTCAGTCACTGCTACCTTTTGCCCACAGTACCCCAGCTAGACTTTACTCGATTAGTAGATACAGAATAGTATTGAAGCTTTCCTTATGTATGATATTGTTTATGCACTATTGATTTCATGTGTTGCAAGCTTGGCTACTTTAGTGATAGTGGCCCACGAGCACAATCCGAGTAGGCTATTGCCGTTGCATTTGCGGAGTACTTCCTTTTAATGTTTGCCATTTACTATTGCATATTCTTTTAATTATTCTTATGCCAATTTAAGCCTTTAATAGTATTTAATTGCCAGTGTTTTTGCTTATTGAATTACTGTTCAAAATCCGATACGTACTTCTTACGAGCATCCGAGAAGCATCTAACTTTTATCAGAAGATTCCTTGCTCGATGCTTAAGGACTATTAATTAACGTAACTTAATAGTGCCGATCCGAAGTAGAGGGTGGTGGACTTCTTAAGTTCATAGTCAAGGGTGGATTACTTCGGCTTCGGCCAACACTATTCTTTGGTGTTGTTGTTTCTTACTTCATTGTTTGATTGTTGACCAGACTAGATAATTCATGTCTCTTTATTAGTCTGTTGTTGAACACTAGTACCAAGTTCTTGTATACCCCGTTATAGCAGATTGAACTCTGGAGGGTATTGGTGTTTTTTTGTTCGGCTGGCAGTACTCAGGGGTTGGGATCGTGTGTTTCCGTTGTGGCAGCGAGCCGTATTCGAGTCCTGATTGAGAGCCCTTGTGTACCCGAGTGCCAGTTCGTAACAATACATATATATATATTATATATATATATATTTATATATATATATTATATATATATATATATATTTATATATAGATAGATAGATAGATAGTAAGACACTTTGGAAAACATAGAGACCCTTCCTTCCTCTTATTTTGGGATTTGGGAAATCTTGTTGGGTATATGCCGCTTATTGTAGGAGATGTGAGGGCTGGTATTGTAATTCACACGTACATGTCAATCTCTGAAGTATGTCTTGATCCCACTATATAATTTGGTAGCCTATTCCACATATCTACAACTCTGTTACCAAATCAATATATGCCTATATCTTTTCTGAAACTAAAATCTAATTTGAATACATTTGTTAGAGTTATTTCGCTATCACTGAGCTTCAGTACATCTTTCATGTCCCCTTTATTAATCCCACTTGAACACCTCTGTCATATCCCCTCTAACTCTGCGTCTCCCAAACGAATGTAAGCCTAATTTCTTCAACGTTTCTTCATATGGAAAATTTATAATATTATGGATAATTTTTATCATTCTACGCTGTACTCTCTCCAAGGAATCTATGTCCATTCTGTAATAACACCTAGAACTTTCTCAGTCTGAGTTTTCTAATTCCATATTAGCAAATATATATATTATTCAACTTCTCTATCTTTTATACCTTGCATTTGTCAATGTTAAAATTCATCTGCCAATTTACTGACCATTCGTGTAAGGTATCTAGATCCCTTTGGAGGCACTCTGTCACTATCTGAATCTATTGTTCTCCCCATTTTGGTATCGTCTGCGAATTTACTTATCCTACTAGTTATACCTAAATCAAGGTCATTTATGTATATAACAAACAACAAAGGACCTAATGCAGATCACTGGGGGACACCACTTTTGACTGCTCCCCAAATTAGATCCATTTCGTTTCAGAAAATATACCCTGTATATGCAAATATAAACCAACAGAGTTGTAGATAGGTGGAATAGGCTACCAAGTGATATAGTGGGATCAAGAACGATATATATATATATATATATATATATATATATATATATATATATATATATATATATTATCTCCTCTCTCTCTCTCCCTCTCTCTCTCTCTCTCTCTCTCTCTCTCTCTCTCTCTCTCTCTCTCTCTCTCTCTCTCTCTCTCTCTCTGTTTAGCTTCAATATGAATGCAACACGCAACCATGTCTGGAAGTTAAAATTGAAAAGGTTCAGCACTATAGGTAGCACGAGCGAACTTGACAATAATCTTGATCCCTGACCTCTTTGTAACTTAAAATGCCTGGATCAAGCTGGCAGTAAATATCCACAACTATTACTTGGTGGACTCTTCCCAAATTATAGAAAAGTCAGCCTGATTGCTTTCATGTATTCTGAGTTATAAGAAGTTATGGGGTCAAGATATAACAGAACAGCTTCTGGTGTTATCTTAAAACTTTACTTGTCATTAGTGAGACCCCATATGGATTATGCTGTTCAATTTTGGTGTCCTTATTACATAATGGTCATAGATTCCTTGGAGAGAGTACAACGTAGAATGACAAAAATTATCCATAATATTAAAAATCTTCCATAGGAAGAAAGGTTGAAGAAAGTAGGCTTACATTCGTTAGAGAAACGCAGAGTTAGAGGGGATATGATAGAGGTGTTCAAGTGGGTTAGTGGGATTAATACAGGGGACATGAAAGATGTACTAAAACTCAGTGATAGCGAAAGAACTAGAACAATTGGTTTCAAATTAGATGAATTTCGTTTCAGAAAAGATATAGGCAAATATTTGTTATGCTCTGTTTGCATTTAAATACTCATTAATCTTTACATCCAAGTACATTTTCAAATTATCATGGTCCGTCTTGGTTATGTTTCTGACCAGTTAACAAGCAATAAGAGTGAGAAGTTTGAGTACACAATGCGCCTTTATGATATATTGTGTTTGTCTTCCAAATAACATAGATCTGTAGTATATAAAAGATGAGTATTATGTGATAGTTTATCTGCTGTATTCTGTATATCGTATATATTTATTTGATTTAAAATGGATGTTGATGATCACAAGTTAAATAATAGGAGCAAATGAAGCAGAAATTCCAGCTTAGAGAGTATAACCATTGAAATATAGATCAATGTTAATTGATTAACTCAATCGATTAATTTCTAAAATTAACTTAACTAGTTAATTACCCAAATTCGAGTTAACTTAACTTAGTTGACAAGACACCCAGATTAACTTAACTTATCTAGTTGAGTTATTCGACCCAACTCTGATATATATCTATATATATCTATATATATATATATATCTATATATATATATATATATATATATATATATATATATATATTTATATATACATATACTGTATACAGTATATAATAGGTGTATGTGTCAAAGTACATAAGAACATATCAAATTGGATTTTGCAGAAAGCCGATTGGTCCACACAAGGCAGATCCCTCTTACACCCAACACTAATTGTAAGGCCTAATTATAGGCCCAACTCACTAACACCATGAGGACCGACCTCATCAAAACGATCAGAGGTCAACATAAGAAAAAAGTGGGGGTCTGCAGAGCGTCGATTCGCCCAAACCCGGCAGATCCCCCTCACACCCAAGCCATCTCGTTCATATGTCTATCTAAATTGATCTTAACGCTCTCTATCGTTATTGATCCCACTATAGCACTTGGTAGCCAACAATTCCCTATTTATATAGACAACATTTCCCTATAGTGAGAAGGAAGTTAACTTATCCGTTAACCGGTGGGAATTACTTATAAACTAATTTAATAATTAGTGTAGTGAATTTCTTGTACACTAGGCGAATGCCCATCTCTCTCTCTCTGTCCCTCTCTCTCTCTCATATGGAAGTCTTATATATACTGAATGGGTCAGACAAGGTGGATTAAAACAAAATGCTTAGCCTCAACATTACACAGAGTTAGTAATATGAATATGATGAAAAGTTAACCAATTAATCTGAAGATATTTGAACTAAGTTAAGACCGGAAATGAGATAACATAAATTATTCATGGCATTATTTTATTACGAATGGACAACATTTTGTCTTCAACATAATACACAAAATGTGCATCCTTTAGAAGCCAGTTTAGAGTGTGGGAAGCTAACAAACTTCAAAGTGTGGGCGAAAAGACTTCAAGGTGTGGGCGAACGAACTTCATTGTTTGGGCGAACAAATTCCTAGTCTGGGCGAAGACTTGTGGGCGAATTGACCGTAAACCTCTATCATATCTTAAATGATTTAATATACGGTACCGAATGAAAGAGTTCGGTTGCATTATTTTGTTTTACTAACTATTATGCGATCTTATTAAAATTAGGAAGGACGTCTATCAGTTATAGTGCTACAAACCATCTCAATGAACCTTAGCTAAGATGACCCTTCCTAAGCAGTACAAAGCCGTCTAAATATATTTGAAATATAAAACACACATTACCGGTACTGCAATATATATATATATATATATATATATATATATATATATATATATATATATATATATCATTTATAGTGTATATATAATACGTGTAGGCCTACAGGTATGTGTGTCAAAATAAACGAATACTTTTTCCTGTAGTGAGTAGAGAGCAATTTGTTATCCCTATCTTTACTGCATAGATGAGAAAGAGAGAGAGATTTGATTTGATTTGATTCTTTATTGAGAAAGCATAAATACATGGGAATACATAATTACGTGTCTCAAAAGGGCAAAGATGGTATAACAGTGTTTTAGCCTACTCATATTATACATGTACAATATAAACACAAACATGAACACAACATTTAGTAAGTTTTTATCTCTATACTTGTTAGCACACCAGTTGTCCCTAACTGTTCACTAAGCCTTAGGCTTAGCGCGGGTTTGCTATAATCCTGATACTTCCATTACTGTCAGAGAATGACCCTCCCACTCCAGTTTAATCCCCAATTTCCAAAAAGATTCTCTCGTCACTGCTAATACCCTAATTGCGGAGTCATTGGTGGCGGCAGGAATATAAAACCAGAGTTGTGTCTGTGCTAGCAGGGTTTATTATATATGGATCATATATGTTTTGTTTCCCACACACATACATACACCCATATATACATATAGAGTATATACATACATAATATATACATATATACACAAATACATACATATACATACATAATTATACACACACACACACACACACACACACACACACACACACAGCCCGTAGCCTAGTAGGTAGAGCTCTCGTCTCACACACGAGGGGTCGGGGGTTCAATCCCCCGGCCGGGCGGAGACAAATTGGGCTTGTCTCCTTTCATGTGTTAGCCTCAGTTCACCTAGCTGTAAATAGGTACCTGGAATAAGTGGACGACGTTGTGACGTCCCATCTGGGGTTGGCAAAAATGGTACAAGACGAGATGGGTATCATATGGTTCACCTAAGCTGATGGCTACCTAAGCCTTCGGGCGAGACGGTACCGTCTATAGTGAGAATGGTACCATACAGATCCACCCTAAGTCTTCGTTTCCGATGTCGCCAATTGGCTAAATACAGACTACACACACATCCACAGCCATTCCATCAGTACATAAAACACTTAACATGCATTTCACGCAATACATTCCCAGTTAAGGAGGCGCGATAATAATGAGCTTAGCTCGCATTGCGTGGATTCCCCTTGACGAACAAGTAACTGAGTAACACACACACACACACACACACACACACACACACACACACACGCTCGTCCACACACACACACACACACACACACACACACACACACACACACACACACACACACACACACTCACACTCACACACTCACACACCCACTCACTCACTCACTCACTCACTCACCTGACTGACTGATTGATTGATTAACTTACCCTTTAATATTCGCACTCACCTCAAAAATTGTGAATGAGAGATACACAACACCAAATGCCACACTAAAATTCTGTTGACTCGTCTCAATGGCCACGGTCATCGCTGTTTTGTTGTTCTGGGGAATATTATAAAGACTTGAGAGAGAGAAGAAGGGGGGGGGGGATACAGCTTAGCTGAGAGATAGAGGGGGAGGGGGTTTTGTTTATTTTGTGTGATAGAGAAAAAATGTGAGCATGCATAAAATATGTTATTGTTGTCCTGTGTATGAAGAAGAAGCTATTTGCGAAACATTGTCAGTAAAGTGCTCCTCCTCAAATGGTGATTGTATTCATGGTTATTATTATTTTTATTATTATATAATATATATTTTTTTATTATTATTATTATTATTATTTTTATTATTTTTTTGTTTTTATTATTATTATTATTATTATTAGTATTTGTTATGTAGCTTCACCTGACACATGAGCCTTGCGACGCAGAAGGCAAATCCGAAGCTGCTGACCGCCTGCAGGATGACCAAGAGGTAGATAGCAAGTGGGGCTAAGTAAAACATCTTCCAGTGTATGCTCAACCACAACACACTCACCACTGTCGTCCCTATCCCCCCGGCCACACTCGACACCTGTACGGGGGTAAAGGCGGGTTTACATCCACGCTTTTCCATACAACTTTCATTCACAACTATGATATGGCACCGTTTAGCCCCTTCAGTACCATGACGCCTTTTTACCTTTGATTCTGGCTAAAATTAGATTCTTTTATACAGTTTCAGAAGGACCTTTGTTATTCAGAGGGCTTACTGAGATCATAATTATGTACCCCTTTGAATCCTAGAGGCAGATTATAAGCTAAAGAAAATCTACTAATGGTAACCAGAATGTGATGAAGAGGTTAGCCTTAGAAGCACGAAGTTATGGCAGTTCAAAGTGCCCGCCATGCAATTCTTACGAAAATTGTCATATTTATCATATAAAACATTATTACTTCTCCATATGCACCTATTTTACTTTTAATATGAACATATAAATATTTAAGGGCAATAAAAGAAATGGGAATAGGAATTGGCTGGTGAAAAACGTATATTTTAGCCCCGCGGTCGTAATCTGAGGCGGACTGGCTAGAGATATACATCCACCCTCTCGACCGTCTCCTATGCTACTGAGAGACTAGGGGAGGTCTGAGACTGGCTAGAGGGTTGAAGAAAGACTCTCCCTTTTCTCCCAGCCGTCCTCGCGCGAAAGTACTCAATAAATATCGGAAATAATAGGGAAAATACCAAATAATTTAGGAGGGGAAGGGGGGGGGGGACACATGTGATGGAGTAATAGGAGGTACTAAAGGGGAATTATCTCACCTAATCACATATTGCTTTGTTTTGAGTGCCAGTGGTGTGTTTTGAATGTTTTTTTTTTTGCGCTGGCTCTCGAGAGGACGCTCGCCGTCTACCAGTAAAACCTCTCGAGAGGGAGAGGAAGCTCGCTGTTCTTGAGTTAAGGGGCTAGTGGCTGTTTTTTTTTTTTTTTTTTTTTTTTTATCTATTAATTTATTAATTTATTTGTTAGTTTCCTCTCTAGACCTCCCTCAAACTTAGAAAAACACCCCCTAGACCCTCCCCTCAATTGTAAATTTTTCGGTAGAAAATTTTTCCGGCCAAAAGCCGTTTCCTCTTATAATTACAGGGTAGCTATCGCTCGCCAGGAAAAAAATCGATATCTAAATTGCACAATAGGTCTTTAAATTGACAACGAAATTGAGCTGAAGGTGTTAAAATCGCTAAACTGATGGGTCGAACGTCTTAAAATGTCAAAACTAATGGGGCTATGCACGAGGGAGAAAGGGGTCCAGAAAAACGACCCATCTCCCCTTGAAAAATACTATTGCAGGATTTTTGTTTCCTATGATATAGCTTCCAATACTAATGCAAAATGTTTCCTGTTATAGACATCCATCTCATTAGAATGTAGATTAGCACTAACCACTTCTCTCTTTTCACATCAGAGTACAAAATAATATAAATAGGGAAATTCATCGTAAATTAATTAAATTTAATCTATTATATTGAAGAATTGTTAACTAAGTTAAGTTAACCTGTTTTTTTTAAATAAACTGGTTTAGTTAACCCGAGGAGCGCGCAATTGAGGTGTTTAACCCTTAACTGGCGGCGCGCAACATATGTCGAGTGAAAGAAATTTGGACTATGTGGCGGCTCACAACATAAGTCGTGTGCCATTTTCAGCACGTAATGTTGCTGAGAGAGAGAGATAAGTGGTGGCAGGAGAGTAGCGAGCGTATGACTGCTCCAGACCACCGCGGTGGACCAACTGACATGAATCCCACCCTCCTCCACCCTCTCGCACTCGCTACACAGGGAATTATGTAGGGAAAGTACCGAATTACATGGTTTTTGCACTCGTGTTGCGCGATTGTTGCAAGAAAACTAGCTGTCGTACAAGGATCGTTGGGATGTCATTGGAAAGCTCTGTTTAATCCCTTTCAGGGATAGATACTTGTTTTACGCTCTGGGTCTTATTTAGGCATGAAAATGATCACGTAAACAACCCTATTTTGGGTAAAAACACCCCGCTGGGCGGTACATATTAATTACTGCTTAGGCCGCTCGTTAGGTGTTAAAAGTGCCGCACATGCGAGAAAAAAAAATCGAATCTGACAGAATTAGTTATATCTACCATATAATTCATTATTTCTCCTCCATGTGCGTTTATTTTCCTTATATGAACAGTGAAGACCAGAAAATATGTGTAAACAGCAAATAACTAGTGAAAAATGTATATGTGTGGCGGGCGTGGTGGATGGGGGCGAGAGAGAGGCAAAGGTCTGCTTCCTGAGCCTGCTTGAGCCACACTGAGGCTCTAGCTCTCTCTCACGCATGTGAAGAGGAGGAGGGAGTGTTACCATATTTTGTGCGCAGAAAGGGAGGAATCACAAAATAAGGAGAATAATAGCCAATTATGGAGGAGGGGAGAAGTGGGGGGAGAAAGAAGGGGAAGGAGAGGGAGGGGGGGGGACACACATAGGTGAGAGAAAGGAGGTACTGGAGAGTGAATGTACTACCTAATCACATATTGCTTTCATTAGAGTGTTTGTGGGGCATTTTTTGGGTATATTTTTATGGGCTGTCTTCCGTGAGGCCTATCGCTTACGCTATGCAGATACTTCCGTGAGGCCTATCGCCACCTGCGTATTATTTAGTATCGCAAAGACAGAATGTAACTATGATAGTATAAAACTGTATATTTTGTTTGCCCTTATATACTCCTAACTACAGTAGCTCTAATACAAGAAATCCAATTAGCTCTTTAACAGCTACTTCTGTTGGTGGATGTACTGTACATACCGTAGATATTTTACACTAAGGCAGACTTAATTATAGACGGTACATACTCTGGAATATGGGTCTACAATGTGTGATAGATTGGAATAGTATCCTAATGCCAGATATATTTTCCGATTTAGTAATGAATAATTCCCAAGGTTTTATGAGGTCTTAGAATGGTTGGTAAGGTGCCTAGCTCTTAATCCTAAAAGCATGGGTTCTATTCCCGGCGAGAGAGAGCGAGAGCGAGCATGTATGTATGTATGTATGTGTGTATGTATGTATGTATGTATGTATGTATGTATGTATGTATGTATGTATGTATGTGTGTATGTATGTATTAAGTCAGATTATATTAGCTAGAGAAGGTTCTCTACATTGCTCACCTTTGTGAGGATATCTGCTCTTCTCTTGTGAAGGACTCTGACGATCATGCCGACTGTTAGTGAAGTGATGCTGATGACGAGAGAGATTAAGATGCTTTTGTAAGGCACCTGCAGGTTGGTTCCTTGTCCCACCACCCAGTACCTGGTGTATGCCCATAGGTTAAAAGGCATTGCTCCCAGTGCTACCAGGCTCGAACAGGTCGTCATTAGGATACTGTGGATGGTGTCAAAGATAGGTTTATTTAGAAGCCAGATAAATTGGTTTACTAGTCAGGTTTGTTTAGAAGCCAGATAAATTGGTGTACTAGTCAATTTAACCCTCCAAGAAGTTCAAACATTATAAGATGTTATGGTTTAATGTAGTTTAACTAGTACATAGAAATAGATGTCTGACGGAAAAAGCATGACATTATCATTCATAATGTGTGAGTGAAAAGCTACACAATACAAGTAAATAAAGTAATGTTCTTGGTGCATAAATGATAAGTGATTATTGTTTCATGCACCATAATGTAAGCGCCAAAGATGTGTGATGGTCTGTTTAACATGGCCGCCACGGGCCACATGGTCGGTTTTTTTAACGGTGTATTGAGCACGCCAAGGATGCTCGAAGGGTTAAACTACACTATCCTTATTAGGAAACTTATCCCCTAAACTTTGTCTTGATCTTATACTCCAGGCATGTTAACCCTTTCACGACCATATGACGCAGAGGTTGCCAGATTAGCAATAAGAAATAGAGTTCTATCACTTATAATTACCTCTCCAAAATTAGTTTTCTGCCCACAGCTAACTCAAAGACAACTGCAGAGGTTAAAGTAACTAAACTAAATGTTTCTAAATACCCCTGATGGTAACAAAGGTTTTAAAGTATCCCTAATAGGCTCAAAATTGCGTCAAGAACGTGAAGAGTTAATTAACCCCTTCAGACTCATATGATGCAGAGGTTGCCAGATTAGCAATAAGAAATAGAGTTTTCTCACTCTTATTATTACCTCCAAAATTAGTGTTCTGCCCACAGCTAATTCAAAGACAACTGCAGAGGTTGAAGTAACTAAACTAAAGTTTCTAAATACCCCTGATGGTAACAAAGGCTTTAAAGTATCCCCAATAGGCTCAAAATCGCGTCATATGTCGGAGAGGGTTAATGTTTAAACTTGGGTCACACAACACCCTCATTCAGTGTTAAGGAAGGACATTTTGATTTTTAAGTACTAAACAAGATTGTATTAAATGCAGGGGAATCTTCGCATTCTGTAGATTTGGTGACTTGAATTTATATATTGAACAAATATTAAGGTGTAGAAGAATTGTTAATTGAAACATTAATTGAATGTGAATACAAGCTTTGCCATAATTTCTGTTATGAATATCCTTTAGAATAGACTTCCTATAATTAAATTTGGCATTAGATTTTCTATTGACATTTTGATAATACTGCAGGTATATTTGCTTGTACGGTCGCGCTAATAAGTCATGTCCCAGCTGTCATTACGTTTGGCTTGCTCTGTGCTGTGTTAATGTCTGTCAGATGTTGAATAGGTAGGATGGGTAAGTGCAGGAAAATGTTAGTATAGTTCACTCGATATGAAGAAATGAAGCTTAGATATTGCTGAAACCAATTATGGATCAAAATATACTTGGTATCGAGACATCACTTATTAGGCCGATTGTACTCCAGTATGATGCATCACAGAAACCACATCTCGAATATACTAACCTGAGTTGAAGGTCACCATCAAGACATAAGGTTATGAAATTTGATTGTAATCCTCCCGGGCAGCTGGAGAACAAGAGGATCCCCAAGACCTGGTATGGCTCTAGTCTGACCACCATACTCACACCAAACCCCATTGCTGGCATCACTAAAAACTGTCCCACCATCCCAATTACTGGCCCCACAGGTCTCTTGGCAGTGTCCCATAACTGTGGAGGGTGGTAGGCTTTAACCCATAAATGGCGCCCATCCTCAATAAAGGCTTTTGTGGTGCACTGCAACTGTCCTCAATAGATCCAGAGCATTAAAAAAAAAAAAAAAACCCACCCCAGTGGCACTTAAAACAAAA
Source organism: Lithodes maja (assembly GCA_037953745.1). Lineage (NCBI taxonomy): Eukaryota > Metazoa > Arthropoda > Malacostraca > Decapoda > Lithodidae > Lithodes > Lithodes maja. Next base: position 25,749 of record JBAKBP010017583.1, read on the forward strand.
CTATTTGTGATTAGGTGAGATGATTCCCCTCCATTACATGCTACCACTCCTACATATATACAGTATTACGTTGTATTAATGCTCCTGAGTTCAATTGAGAGATTAATTTGACCCCATTGATCAGACTAAGGTTAAAGAATTAATTCACTAAGAGGTTAATTACTTGTTCCTAAGCGAAGACTTATATGTATATATACTGTATATATATATATATATATATATATATATATATATATATATATATATATATATATGTGTGTGTGTGTAGTGAATTATTACTGAGTTAAAGTATTGTATGTAAGTTTGTCGCCAGTTAAATAATATTGTCTGTTGCCTCGAGCACTGTCAGTATCTATTTATCACTGATACCATACTGTATATTGTTGTTTTTGTTGTACTGTGTTCTATGTGTATTCCTGTTCACTATCTTTTAAGTTAATATAACCCTCATGTATACCTATGTTACTAATTGTTTCTGTTATCCACCTGAGCATGAAGTAGACTGTAGACCCCACCCTATTAGAATTGCATAACACTTACAATTCTTTATTTTTCAGTTACATTTTACAAATATAAGTCATGATCTTTCTTGATTCAATATATTTTTTTCTGAAAGGTCTATGATTTCATGCATTTTTCTCTCAAAAACCATTATCTTACATTTCCCTATCTTGATTGTGTCTGGCTCTCCACTAATATCTTCCCTTCTTGCTGGATGTTTGGTCTCATTCAACCTGTCCTGAAGGGTGACCGCTCTCAAACCTCAAACTAACGTCCAATTGCCCTCATATCTTACATCCCTTAAAGATTTTTAATCTATTCCTCTTTCGAAATATCTTAAGCATTTGTCTTCCCATAAAGATCGCCAGGATGGTTTCCTTAAGAGCTACTCTACTGTTGATCTCCTTTCCTATCTTACTAACTCTTAGTCATCCTCCTTTCGGAACTTCAGCGAGGTCGTTTCTTTTGCGTTAGACATCCAAAATCTTCAATAGAGTATGGTACAAATCCTTTGTTTCTAAACTACCATCCTTCGGTTTCTATCTCTCTATCTTTGCCTTTATCTCTAATTTCCTTTCTAACTATTCCATAACTGCAGTTGTGGACAGCCATCACTCACCTCTTAAACTTATCAATGCCGGTGTTCCTTAGGGTTCTGTCCTATCTCCAGTTCTATTTCTAATATTAATTATTGATCTCCCCAACTGTACATCTAGTCCTGTTGACTCATTTGCCGATATCTCTACCTTACACTATTCAGTTAGCTTTCTACAGCAATCCTCTTTGCAATCTCTTAAAAAATCATGTGATGAGACCATAGCGACACATCTTCTGATCTATCAACTATTTCCAATGGACAAGCCCACACAGACCACATGTCCGCATTTATTCCCGATTCAATTGGTTGATGGCTAGATGTGTCATAGCAGTCACTTAAAATCCTGCCAGGGTTCATCAATTTAATTTTTAAGAAGTTATTGTTTCTGTTGATCTTGGATGGTGTCGTTTAGTAAAATTAAGATATGAAGTAAGATCAACAAATATATTTGCTACATTTTTATCCACTAATAACATATAGTCTCTCAACTGTCTCTCCTCTCATAGTTCCACACTCTATCCTTATTTTCGGTAGCACTGCATAGTAGTCAGATCCTGTCGACAAACCTCATACATCTTTCGAATCAATAATTCGACCTTTTAGTCTTATGTTATTCATTACATAGTCACTCAGAGATTTCTGTTCCTGTTCACCTTCACCTGTTTGCTGATGTTCAAACTCCAAATTATGTTTTTGCTTAGAACATTTATTTTTTTGCACATACTATAGGTAGCACCAACGAACTTGACAAAAATCCTGATCCCTGACCTCTCTGTAACTCACAAGGTCCTAGAGCAAACTATTTGTAAATATCAATATCTATTTTCTGGTGGACTCTTCCCAAATGATAGAAACGTCAGCTCGATTGCTTGTATTCATTTTGAGTTATAAGAAATTTAGGGGTCAAGATTATTGTCAAGTTCGATGGTGCTACCTATAGTTACCATTCATACTCCTACCCTCCCCCATATACTCTCTTATCTCCTCTCTTCCAACTCTGACATTCAAATCGCCCACTAAATGACACTGGTACAATTTTGTTACTGAACTTTCAATTCTCTTCCACACCTTTCCAAGTTTCCCACTTGCACAGCCATCTATCTATCTATCTATCTATCTATCTATCTATCTATCTATCTATTTATCTATTGCCGGACGCCTTACTCCCCTTTATGAGGGTGGCCATACACAAAATGCCCCCAAGCGGACCCATACCCTTTGAGGATAACCCATGCCAGTTTACGGAAGGATTTACAGGATTGACCACTCCACTTAAGCCGCTGTCACACGAGTGCCTTTTCCGTCAATTTTCCATAAGCAAGTTTTTTTCTCGTATTATTTCGGGACATTTTCGCACTGGTATCGGTAATTAGACTGAAGGTAGATTAAGTTTGGCGATTGAATTCTGATCAAGTGTAATTTTTTTAGCTTCCAGACCATAATTGCCCGTAAAAATTGCTCGAAAATGGGCTCGTGTGACTCCGGCTTTAGGGTCCGTCCGACTCTGAGGCCATAATGTAGCGATCAAAACTGTACCTCTCGGATGTAAATTGCAGTTCCCATTCCAAACATGAGGATGATAACCACAAAGATGGTGATAACTTTGATAGCCGACTCTATAAGATGTTGGTGCCCTTTGTCATGGGGTTGCAGGGTGCTATTGCCAGTACTGTTGTTCGTGGTAGCTTCCCAGGGGTCCATCGTATCCAAGGTCAATATAGATCTTGATGTATCCAGCTGAGAAAATGCCAGTGTATACATTTGGTGTCACTAATTCAGATACATGTTTAGGCCCTCCAACTGATTAAGAGGGTAGTGGTTATTTTTTGGTATATTTATTTATTTTTAAATGTATTGTATAGTAACTTCATTAGAACTCCATTAAGCTTAAAAAAACACTCCCTAAAGCCCCCTTCAAGAAAAATATGTACATTTTTGTGTAGAAAAATATCCCGACCGAAGGCCGGTTCCTCTTGGAATAACAGGCTCGCTATCGCTCGCCAGGAAAAAATCGACACCTAAGTGGCACGAAAGGTTTTTATATTGACAAAGAAATGGGGCGAAAGGTCTTAATATCGCCAAACTAATGGAACGAACATCTTAGAATCTCAAAGCTAATGGGACTAAACATGATGGAGAAAAAGCAACTACAGTACCTCCTTAAGCGTACACTCGCCTGCAGTGATAGGTGGTACAAATTTTATTAACCCCTTCTGTACCGGCAATGTCTTTTAAACTTTGCTCTGGCTACTATTAGACTATTTTAATTTTAAAGGACTTCCAGCAATTAACAGGCTTCGACCTATCTCACATGACCATTATTAGTGCCACAGACCCTTCTTAACCCCTCCAATCCCAGCGACGGCTACTAGCCGTCAGTAGATAAGTCACTCCCCAGTCCCAGCGACGGCTAGGAGCCATCAGTAATGTACTTTCCTTGTAACTGCCTGTACAAGGCTTTACCTGGTACCACGACCGTTTGAGCACTGCTCTCGATATGGCAACACTTCTCAGCTTATATAAGACCCACTGAAGGGTGGGAGAGCCAGTCTTGCTTCATCTCTTGAGGTGGAAAGTTGTTCTATCTTGCCATTTTGGCCACAGTGCTTGGGACTGCAGGGGACTTTTATTACTGTATCCTACGGTAGAGTACGGGTTAAACTGCACAAAATCGACTAAATATAGAGTGAAATTAAAAAGACGTCGCCGGTACAAAAGGGGTTAATATTTTGAAACATTCTCTATATAATATGTTCACTGTCTCAAGTTTAGCATTAAGGGGGGATGGTTGGATTTTCTGACCACCCTTCTCCCTCATGTTTAGCATCATTAGTTTTCAAATTTTAAGACGTTTGGCCCATTAGTTTGACGATTTTGAGACCTTTAGCCCCATTTCTTTGGCAATAATAAGACTTTTAGTGTCATTTAGGTGTTAATTTTTTCATGGCGAGCGATAGCGAGCCTGTAAATTAAGAGATAACAGCCTTCGGCCGAGACATTTTTCTATCGAAAAATTTACAAATTTATCTTAAAATTAATGGGGCTAAGCATGAGGGAGAAGGGGTCCAAAATAAAGCAACTACTTGCCCCTTAACCCAGCAGTTACAACAATCCTCTCAAGAGGTTTTACTGGTGGGCTGCGACGCTCCTCTCGGAAGATGAGATTTCAAACATGTACTAAAACACTCCAATAATAAAAAACAAGTGTGACTGTCAGGGTGTCAAAGGGTATAGGGGTGAATACCCAATGACATTTACTGCCCCCATCTTGCCTTTACCCTGCTCCTCCCTCCACCTGAGGATTATTCCCATACGCGCAGCCGCTCGTTGCCGGTTTCGCGCCACATTTTCAACTACAGACTACGTAACATCTCAACCACGCATCTTTTGGGTATTCATATATATATGGTTGGATGTACGCTTGCACTTGCTACACGATGATATGGTTTTCGTTGCGTTTTGAAAAAGTCGCCAAATCGGCCTAGGCCTAGCACAGGGCAATGGTGAGTCCGAGGGGTGTCTAGCATTTCCTGGGTTAATGACCATGAATATAAGACATGACCACCAATAATGCCTAGTATCATAATATTTACAACATACTATTTCACGACAAAATCATTGTAATAGCGGAGTTGTTGTTGTTGTTGTTCCCCAAGCTGCCTGGCCGAACAGCCCCAAGACCCCGAGCAAGGCCAAGGCCATAACCGAGCGCCCCCACAGAACCCTCCCCGCCTACCACAATAAAGCCTGGGTGACCGAAGCCACTCCATGGCGGGGAGCTGAGGAGGGTGCGGAAACGCCCGGGAAGCCAAAGCCCCACCCAGGGCCCTGTGCCCCTCAGCAATTATGAAGAGAAAGTTGAGGGGCAAAGGAAAAATGTGACGCTTTGGCTTCCAATCTTGGTAGATTGGGAGGTCAATCCACGGAAAAGACGCCGTCACTTGAGATCTAGGAAATACATAAGTAAAAGGAACAGTCGGAGTAAGCTATGGGTATGGCAGAGATCGCTCAGTTCTCACTCTGATAGACCAGCCCATCACCATATGACTAGAACCCAATCCTCTCGGCATCAGCTAGGAAAGGCCCTAGAAAGCCGCCTTTGGCGGGGGGATAGCTCCCCTATTTCAACCCCTTTCGGGGTTGGGCACCCGCCCAATAATAATAGCTGTAATAGCTGAGTAACCTAGATTAATGCAGGGCAATTTACCATCATCTAAGAAAATAAACAGACTATAGGTTTGAGGTAGATGACTGTAATGGGGAATTTCTTATAGGATTTGAAATTCATAAGCTGTCAGGCCAATGTATCCGATTTTCATAATTACTCTCTGGGTGTTCCATGTTTATAGTGTCTATCCGAATATTGAACATTTATTACTAATAACATTTGGCAAGAGGGAGAAGTCTATTGGTTAACTTGAGATTGATGGTATTGGTCCTTTTTTGCAAGCTGTTTGGTTTCAGATGGCTTGTATACTAGAAGACACGAAACCTAACTGCTCCTTAGCTTTGATTTAGAGAAACTAAAATAAATTTAGTCGGTCATTTCATGAGTAAGCTGAAATATCGGCAGGGAATAGTATATCATATTCACTAAATTTATGAGATAAACACATCACAATCAAGTTCTGATATTTATGCTAATCATAGAGCAGGCTTTATCATTAAACAGAGTGTAGTCATAATTATAGTTCGCGAAAACCTTAATCATTTGCATGAAAAAAGAGAGAGAGAGGGACATTAACTCGACATTTCTTTGTTGACGTGAAACAATAAGAACTAATAATTCTGGGGCTGTACTAGAAACACGTGAGGACTGTCAAGATTTTTTTTTTTTTTTTTTTTTTTTTTTTTTTTTTAAATTATACAGTTTATGAGCGATTTTTTTTTTGGGGGGGAACTGTTGATTTTAACTACATGCAGCTTATGCCAGATAACAGGTTATGCAATAATTTATTTCTGTATATATATATATATCTCAGTGAGGGGCTTATTGCGTGGAAATCGCAGTCGAATAAGGAAAAGCAAGACCAGAATAATGACAATAAAGATGTTTGTCATAACCCTGGTGATGGGCTGGTCTATCAGAGTGAGAACTGAGCGATCTCTGCCATACCCATAGCTTACTCTGACTGTTCCTTTAACTTATATATTTTCTAGATCTCAAGTGACGGCGTCTTTTCCGTGGATTGACCTCCCAATCTACCAAGATTGGAAGCCAAAGCGTCACATTTTTCCCTTGCCCCTCAACTTTCTCTTCATAATTGCTGAGGGGCACAGGGCCCTGGGTGGGGCTTTGGTTTCCCGGGCGTTTCTGCACCCTCCTCAGCTCCCCGCCATGGAGTGGCTTCGGTCACCCAGGCTTTATTGTGGTCGGCAGGGAGGGTTCTGTGGGGGCGCTCGGTTATGGCCTTGGAATTGCTCGGGGCCTTGGGGCTGTTCGGCCAGGCAGCTTGGGGAACAACAACAACAACAACAACAACAACAACCCTGGTCCTGCGTTTCCTTATATATATATATATATATATCGCTATTCTATCGCTACTACAATCATCAGTGTTTCTCAGAGCTCTCCCAGTGTATACTACCTCCTCTACGTAGAATACGTAGAACCCGTCTTGCAACACAATCCCACCCCTACTCTGTGCAACTCTCCAACTCAAGAGTGAAACGATACTCCCAATCCTTCTTCTATTCAACAGCTGAACTCTGGAACCCTCTCCCAGAATCAGTCTTTCCCTCTTCCTATAACTTAAATTGCTTAAAACTCTGTGTGTCCAGGCATTTTGGCTCGAATGTCCCTTGATTTTGGCCCTGTCACTCTTTCAACTCTGGGGGAGGCACTCACTACAGGCAGTTCTGCGAGGCACCCGCCTTACAACACAGTCCCACTTCTATTCGGTCCAGCTTTCCAACCCAAGAATTGGCAAATTTTCTCTGTCTTTCTTCTACTTAACAAGTGAACTCTGGAACTCTCTCCCTCAATCAGTCTTTCCTTCATCCTATGACTTAGACTGCTTTAAGCTTTGTGTGTCCAGGCATTTTGACTCCAATGTCCCTTGAATTTGGCTCTGTAACTTTAAACTTTTGGGGGAGACACTTTTTACAGGCAACCTGCCTTTTGTCTCCTCTATGCACATAGGAAAAAAAAATGAATAAAATAAAATGCCCGAAAGGATTATAGTTATTACGTTCAGCACTCTCCGAGGGTCCCCGACCATGGAAACAAAAGTCATTCCATGGGAAATTAAAGAAGTACTGCCGAAGAGCCTCCCATTCGGCAGCGCCAAAGTGCCACAAGGTTTGCTGGTTGGGAGGATTGGGTGGCTGTACTGGAGAGATAAGACAGGTGACAGATATTATTTTATGGTCGGAGGAGCATAAAGGAGAGAAAAGATTTACAGTATAAGCAAAGGGTTAGAGGTTAGAAATAGGTCACGAATGTTGGGCCGATCTCCGAAGTGATCCGGGATACGGGTGGGTTGCTGGACTAACTGATCTAGGTTGTTTAAGGTAGAAAAGATGTAGACTTGTTCACCAGGTTGGTCAGTGGAAATAGAGGAGAGCCATTGGCAGTGGTGAATGTTGAAATCTCCTAAGATGGAGATTTCTGCGAAAGGAGAGATGGATAGAATGTGTTCCACTTTAGAAGTTAGCTAGTCAAAGATTTTTGGATAGTCAGTAGAATTATGGGAGAGATAAACAGCACAGAAATATTTAGTTTAAGGTCAATAGAAGCAATTGGAGGGAGGGTTGGGAAACATATGGATGAGTGGTAGGAAGTACAAGAGGGGAATTATCTCACTTAATGATGTATTCCTTTGTTTTGAGAGCCCCTGGGGCATTTTTGAAGGTTTTTATTCATAATGGCCTATCGCATTCGCTATACACATACTTCCGTAAGGCTTATCGCACTTCTCGGGTTAATGGAGGACAAATCTGTTCTTTTCAGCTGGAGTCGGACTAGTATTGGAGGCTGTAGTAGTATCTTGGGACTCTGATCCTGCTGACGTCGAGGTCTTCCTTTTACTTCTATGTATGCAGACAGCTTGAAGCCTACCACTATTGATCTCAAACCCAGCTTTAACCTGTTTCTTTGATTTACATCTCTCTTGGGCAGCTTCGAGCCTGTCACTACTGGTCTCACACACAGCTAATTTGCTGATCTTACACACAGCTAATTTGCTGGTCACACAGCTAATTTGCTTGTCTCACACAAAGCTAATTCGCTGGTCTCGCACACAGCTGGCTTGGTAGTGTAGAGCCTACCTCTTCGACCTAAAAACGTATTATTCCGAAAGTGATTGATGCTTTGTTCATGATTATATTTATTTACAGAAGGGCACGCTGGTGCTAGTGCTGAGGCAGAATTAGGTCTTTGTTGTTTGGAAGCTTGAGTGGTGGTGTTGCTGGCTATTTTAACGTCTTATTTATTGCAAAAGTATATTATGATACTTTAGCTTTTCCCCATAATTTCCAGAGTTCCCATATAAAAGGGAAGTTGTAACAAAGTCTGAGAAGACAGTGGGTTGCTGTACAGTCTAGGAAGATATCATATAATTTTATTTTATTTGAATATTGTAAAAACATTAAGTTGATATAGTCATTTTCATATCCTGACGATATTTAAGTATATTAAAATAATTGAATGTGAAATTGACGATATTGACCTGTATAGAAATAAATATAATGTGTTGCATTAACCCCCTTGAGGATTTTGAATCGTTTTGGCAGTTTTTCTGGCTCTCATTAGATTGTTTTAAGGGGGGATGGGCCGGCTTCCTGGACCAAATTCTCCCTCATGTTTAGCCCTATTAGTTTTCAGATGTTAAGATGTTTGCCCCCTTAGTTAGCCGATTTTAAAACCTTTCGCCCCATTTCTTTGTCAATGTTTAGACCTTTTGTGCTATTTAGGTGTCGATTTTTTCCCTGGCCTGTAATGTTGGAAGATTTTTTTTTTTTACCGAAAAATTTACAAATTAATCTAGAACGGGCATCTAATGGATGTTTTTTTTTTTTTTAAATTTGATGGAGGTCTAGGGAGGAAACTAGAAAAATAATGAATACATGCAAAAATCGCTCAAAAAGTGAACCATCTCCCCTTAAACACCGTATAGAGGATATATGGGAATTACAAGGGTAAAGACTGATTCAATCATCCTTCTGACATCCAAATACCTCTTTTAATATCTCGCTAAAATCTTCAAATAATAGCCATAATATAGAAGAGAAATGTATCCTCGTAACCGGGAAGTATGATTAAGGTAAATTTAGCATAAGTAGATGATAAAAATCAATATTCATATATACTGTCTAAATTATATAATATATTAACCCCTTGAAGCTCTGACGCGTTTTAGAAGTTTATTTTGGCTATCATTAGACGATTGTATGCAGCTTAGTATGGATCTGTGGGTATTAAAAGGGTAATGACTATCTCAATCAACCCTCTGACTTCCATAATTATACCCTTCCTAATCTGAATAAAATCGTCTATTAATTACCAGAAAACAGAAAAGAAATGCGTGTTGGAGCTTGAAAGGGTTAAGAATAATAATGATAATGGTGTGTGTCCATATTTCAAAATTTTGTTCTTTATTTCTCTGTTTCATGAATAATAAATTAGAACATTTTGCATTACTATTTTTATTAAATACATATTAATCTTATTCGAAATTTCTTTGAAGAGTAAATTGTTGTAGTAGAAATCTAGTTACCATAATATGTAATTATGATAGGAACCCTGTATTGTACTTTCAAATGAGTAATTGACCACTTGCGAGTTTCAGGCTTTAAGGAAGTTGGAGCTATAAGTATTGATATTTAGCAGAATTAAGGGGAGATGGGTAGTTTTTCTGGGCCCCTTTCTCCTTCGTGTTAAACCCCATTTGTTTTGAGATTATAAGACGTTCGGCCTATTAGTTTGGCGATAACACCTTTCACCCCATTTCTTTGTAAATTTTTAGACCTTTCGTGCCATTTAGATGTCGATTTTTTCCTGGTGAGCGAAAGCGAGCCTGAAATTTTAAGAGTACAAAGGAAAACAAGCAACAACCGGTCATGCGACCCCTCGAGGTTACTTGTCCTCCAATACACTGGTGCTCCAAGTGTTGCAACAGTATTTCGGAGAGAATGTGGGAAAGATGTGAGAAGGAAGTGCTGCCCTGGGGCTTAGTTCATGGCAGGAGAAATTATATTAAGATCTATTAGGTTATTGAACAAACACTACTACAGAAAATATTTTTTCATTTACAAATGCAGTCAACCTTGGATTCAGGGCAAGGTGCTTGTCTAGGCGAACTTGACATCTCGGGGAAGCCCATTCCACAAGGTCAGGTCAGGTATTCCTGCTATCAGTAACATGTAATCTGATACTACCTGTTTCATGGTCGGATTGTCGGCGACTAAACCGGCTCCCCCTCCGGGTCCTCACTTGGAGGGTGGGTGGCTAGACACCCTGCAGGACTAAAAGCAATACCTGTCAAAGGGCGGATGAACTACTGTATATATTAGTCAACGGCCATTTAGCAAACTTATGGTATTTTACCATGATGGATGTTTAGGATGTTGCCATAGCCTGCACCAAGGTCTTCCATTGTCCGTTTACATCCATCCCTGCTGTTTGGTGCTATACAACAACTTTCCTTCCTTTTCCTGCAATCTCCTGTTTTTTTCCCCACGGTGGTTAGCAGGCCAATGAGGAAGACTTTTGAGTCTGGTGGATTTTCAGGAGATATGGCATTCTTTTTCTGTTTCTAGTCTTTTCTAAACAAATAAAATCCACCGCTACTGCTCCCCCCTGGATATGGTGTCTTTGGGGCTTGTTTTATACCTTACCCAGATGTGATGGCTCCGTCTGGGTCGACCTGTTTATATCCATCTTTATGTATTTGTATATGGATTGCTTTCAACTTTTTCTGTTTTTGTTTCTACTTTTGTCCGGTGATATAGAAGTTAATCCCGGTCCTCACAGACAACTTGCTACAAGTTGTCGTGTATTTTATTCCAATATTCGTGGTCTCTATAAGAACATCAAGGATCTTACATTGGCATCTGTTGATTATGATATTGTCTTTTGTTCTGAAACCCTTGTCTCTGGTTATAGAGATTATTCTGAACTTATTATACCTAACTTCGGTAAACCAGTTCTTATTCGGCGTGATTCTATTCCTCGTGCTCGTGGAATGAGCTTGTATATTAGATCTGGGTATAATGCTCAGCACTTAACTAAGCATATTTGTAAATGCCATGAGATGCAGTTAGTTAAAGTTTCCAGCAAGTATCATAATCATTACATTTTTAGCCTGTACAGAACCTGATGTTAACAATGACATATATGACTGCCTTTTAACAGCCATGGCTTCAATACAGTCTGTAGATGTCAAATCATCTTTTATTTTTGTTGGTGATGTCAATGCGCATCATCAAGAGTGGTTGAACTCGGTCTCTCCAACTAATAGAAATGGTCATGCTGCATTGGATTTTGCAAACTTATCTGGTTGTGAACAGCTAATCCAAGGACCTACTCATATGTCTGGAAATTGTCTTGATCTAGTACTAACAGACATTCCTGGCGTTGTAGAAACCTCCGTTCTTGTACCTGTTGGCACTTCCGACCACAATGCCATCATGTGTAAAATTAATCTTGATTTTTCTGTTCCTGATATTACTCTCTCACGTAAAGTCTACCTTAAATCCCGGGTTAACTGGGACAACGTTTGTAATGATGTTTGTAATATTGAGTGGAATCACATACTAAGATCTCATGACCAGGTTTCAGCTCTCAACAATTCCCTTCTTGGTATCCTTCGCAAAAGAGTTCCATCAAAGACAATTAAGTCTCGTATCAGGGATAAAGCATGGTTTAATGATGACTGCAAGCGTGCATTTGATGACAAACAGGCTGCATATCGTCTATGGAGGCGTAATCAAACCCCCTTGCATTGGGAAAATTATGTTTTTAAAAGGGCAGCTGCGCAGAGAGTTTATGATGGTGCTGAGAGGGATTATAACTCCCATCTTCAGGATGTTCTGGCAGGAGCTACACAGCCTCATAAATGGTGGTCCGCTTTGAAATCCTCTTTATTTGGAATAGATTCCTCCATGCCTCCTCTTTGTGATTCTGATGGCTCCATCTCTTTTTATCCATTATCGAAGGCCAATATTCTATCTAATATTTTTATTAATAAGCAGAGTAATCAGGAATTGTCTTTGCCATTGACATGTTTCCCTAGACCCAACCTCAATTCAATGGCATTCAAATCAGCTGAACTGAAAAGGTACTTGCTGGATCTTGATACCTATGGTGGCACAGACCCGGATGGGTTTTTCCCTCTCTTTTTTAAAAAGGTTGCAGTGGTCTTGGCACCTAAATTGGCAGTGGCGTTTAGGTTGCTTTTGAAATCAGGTAGTTTTCCTCTTTGCTGGCGTAAGGCTATTATCACTCCTATTCCAAAGGGAAATACTGCCTCATCATCTCCTAATGACTATCGCCCTATCTCCATTACACCTATCCAATCCAAGCTCTATGAGAGGCTTTTGTCCAGACGCCTTTCCTCTTATTGTAATAGTCATAATTTGATACCAAACTCACAGTTTGGTTTTCGTAAGGGACTGGGTACATGTGATGCACTTCTGACACTCACCCATGACTTGCAATCTTCATTGGACCAGGGACATGAGTCTTGCGTCGTGGCTATTGACTTTAGTTCTGCTTTTGATTTAGTCAACCATAAAGCACTTCTGTTTAAGTTACAGCTTATTGGTATTGGTGGCAATTTTTTAAGGATCTTTGAAGATTTTTTGACGAAAAGATCTCAGTCTGTGGTCATTGATGGGTGTCATTCCCCTTCTGTTACTGTTGTTTCTGGTGTTCCACAAGGCAGTGTCCTTGGGCCTTTGCTTTTTATTATTTTTACTGCTGACCTGTGTTCCGAGCTTGAAAATAAACTAATCTCCTATGCTGATGATACAACTTTATATGCGTCAATTGCATCACCAATAGATCGACACGTAATTGCTACTGCTCTGAATAGGGATTTAGCCAAAATTACATCATGATGTGAACTTTGGGGCATGAAACTTAATGCTAGTAAAACACACTCCATTATCATCAGCAGATCTCGTACCTTGGATCCTCCCCATCCTTATCTACAAGTTTCTGGCGAGCAAATTGAGAATGTGGATACTCTGCGTTTGTTAGGAGTTACTCTTGATCCCAAACTTACTTTTGAAAAGCATATTCGTTCTTTCTCCTCTTCCATTTCCCAAAAAATTGGTCTGCTTCGCAAGGTTTATAAAACATTTGCTTGTGACGCCACAGTTATCAAGTCTTTTTATGCTTTTATTTTGCCACATTTCGAGTACTGCTCACCTGTCTGGTTGTCAGCAGCTGACTGCCATCTCAAGTTGCTTGACAGGTCACTAAATTCCATCAGTTTTATTCTACCTAATTTGTCTCTTGATCTGTGTCATCGACGTAAAGTTGGTGCCCTTAGTCTTTTATTTAAAGTTTTTAACAACCCTCAGCATCCCTTACATGGGGTTCTGCCTGGGCCCTATGTCCGGGCTCGTGCAACTAGATTCACAAGCAATCTTAATTATCTTGCCATGAGCCGTGTTAATTTTTCTACTACACAGTTTTCACGGTGTTTTGTGCCGGCCATGGTTGACTTGTGGAATAAGTTGCCAAATGAGCTAGTCAATTCAGCTAATATCTCCATTTTTAAGTCTAGAGTTAATGCTTTTTTGCAGCATTAATTCTAATTTTTAAACTTATTTTATTCTATTTTATTGTATTATATTTAAGCTTGATATCCTCCACTGCATAATATGTTATCTGTGTTTAATATGTGTATATGTACAGTACAGTATACAGTGTATGTTTTTTATTTTTTCCTAAGTTGCCATAGTCTCTCTCCAGTGCCTCCGGGTGTTTTGTGTGGATTGATCTTGATGGTGTTTCGGCACCCTGGTTGGAGACTTCGGCATCTCATATAATAATAATAATAATAGACGACTCGGTTGAAGAAGAAATTCTTGGATTCGTTAGAGTTGAATGATTTACCCATTTCCCCGCATTTAGTTTGATAAGTCAATCGTAAAATATTTATTACAGTTCATGTTGTCGATGCCTTTAATGATCTTGAAAACTTGAATAAGGTCATCTCTCAATCTGCGCTTGGTTAATGAATCTAAATTTATTTTTTTAAGACGTTCCTCGTATGGTTTGTTCCAAAGACAGGGTATCAAGGAATCAGCCTTCAGCCGGGACATTTTTCTACCAAAAAAATGTACAAATTTATATTGAAGGGGGGTTTACGGTTTTTTTCTCTAAGTTTGATGGAGGTCTAGCAAGGAAACAACAAATATAGGAAACAATATATTAATAGACCAAAAAAACGGCCCATGTAGCCTGAACCCCGCAAGTGGTGATCATGTTAATTAACTACTGCACATGTGTGGGGAACAAGTGTGTGTGGGGAACAAGTGTGTGTGGGACAAGTGTGTGTGGGACAAGTGTGTGTTGGGACAAGTGTGTGTGGGGAACAAGTGTGTGTGGGACAAGTGTGTGTTGGGACAAGTGTGTGTGGGGAACAAGTGTGTGTGGGGAACAAGTGTGTGTGGGGACAAGTGTGTGTTGGGACAAGTGTGTGTGGGGAACAAGTGTGTGTGGGACAAGTGTGTGTTGGGACAAGTGTGTGTGGGGAACAAGTGTGTGTGGGGAACAAGTGTGTGTGGGGAACAAGTGTGTGTGGGGAACAAGTGTGTGTGGGGAACAAGTGTGTGTGGGACAAGTGTGTGTGGGGAACAAGTGTGTGTGGGGAACAAGTGTGTGTTGGGACAAGTGTGTGTGGGGACAAGTGTGTGTGGGGAACAAGTGTGTGTGGGGAACAAGTGTGTGTGGGGAACAAGTGTGTGTGGGACAAGTGTGTGTGGGACAAGTGTGTGTGGGGAACAAGTGTGTGTGGGACAAGTGTGTGTTGGGACAAGTGTGTGTGGGGAACAAGTGTGTGTTGGACAAGTGTGTGTTGGGACAAGTGTGTGTTGGGACAAGTGTGTGTGGGGAACAAGTGTGTGTGGGGAACAAGTGTGTGTGGGGAACAAGTGTGTGTGGGACAAGTGTGTGTTGGGACAAGTGTGTGTGGGGAACAAGTGTGTGTGGGGACAAGTGTGTGTGGGACAAGTGTGTGTTGGGACAAGTGTGTGTGGGGAAAAAGTGTGTGTGGGGAACAAGTGTGTGTGGGACAAGTGTGTGTTGGGACAAGTGTGTGTGGGGAACAAGTGTGTGTGGGGAACAAGTGTGTGTGGGACAAGTGTGTGTTGGGACAAGTGTGTGTGGGGAACAAGTGTGTGTGTGGGACAAGTGTGTGTGGGGAACAAGTGTGTGTGGGGACAAGTGTGTGTGGGGAAAAAGTGTGTGTGGGGAAAAAGTGTGTGTGGGGACAAGTGTGTGACCCTTAACAAGCAAAATACGGTCGTAGTACATTTATAAATACACAAAACCAAGCTAATTATACTTCCTAGCAATCAGAAATCGACATTAGTATTGCATTTCTGTTCTATATCGATATTTACGGCTCCAACTTCTTTATAGCCTGAAACTCGCAAGTGGTCAATTGCACCATTCTGATTATCCCTGAATCACAGTAATGAAAACTGTATATAAGGTCACACCAATTCCAATCTCGGAATCTGTTAGGCCAAATTCTAAATCATCTGGGTTATCTCCTTCTGTACCGGCGACGTCTTTTTCATGTGATGCCACCTACATTTAGACGATTTTATTAAGCTTAGGAAGAATGTGTGGTAGCTAAAAGGATTAATGGAGATAGTTCGTAGCCTTTGAATTGGTAGACATCCTTCCTAAGCTAAACACACTTGTCTTAAGGGGAGATTTCCACTTGAGGGATTTTTTTGCTTTACCTCTTTCTCCCTCATGTTTAGCCCCATTGCTTTTGAGTTATTAAGATGTTCACCCCATTAGTTTGGCGATTTTAAGAACGTTCGCCCGATTTCTGTCAATTTTAAGACCTTTCGTACCATTTAGGTGTTGATTTTTTCCTGGCGAGCGATAGCGAGCCTGTAATTTAAGAGGAACCGGCCTTTGGCCGGGAAATCTTTCTACCGAAAAATGTACAAATTTATCTTGAAAGGGGGTCAAGGGGGTTTAATTTTAAGCTTGATGGAGGTCTAGGGAATAAACTAAATACCTCCCCTTAATAGTTCGTAGCCTTTGAAATCCTTCCTAAGCTAAACACACTTGTCTAATAGTTGCCAGAAAATAATGAAAAGTACATCACCGGTACAGAAGGGGTTAAAAGCAAAAGTGATATTGTCTCGCTTGGTTTCGATACTGATTGAAATGGGTGTGTCGATATTTCTGTTCCTGACTGTACACCGCTAAGCAGCATCAACGTGCTTATGACACTGGTTAAGGGGGGTGACCTGCTTTTTTTTTTCTCCTTTTCTCTCTTTCTCTGGCTTGTATCCATTTGGCCCCATTCAGCCAACTATTTTAAGACGTTTATCCCCATCTAGGTGTTGATTTTTTTCTGGCGAGCGATAGCGAGCCAGCATTATATGAAGAAATCTGGCTTCGCCGGAGACATTTTTCTATCGAAAAATTTGTAAATTTAGCCTGCTGTCAAACACATTTAAATAATATGCTGGCTGGCTACCGCTCACCAGTAAAAAAAATGACACCTGGATGGGGATAAACGTCTTAAAACAGTAGGCTGAATGGGGCCGCATGGATACAAGCCAGAGAAAGAGAGAAAATGAGAGAAAACAATCAGGTGATCTCCCTTAATACTACACTATACACCCCTGAGCAGCATCAACGGGCTTAATGACACTGGTTAAGGGGAGGCAAGCCGTTTGTGTGGACCACCTTCTCCCTCATCTTTAGCCTCGCTAGTTTTGAGATTTTAAGACGTTTGCCCCGTTAGTTTGGCGATTTTAAGACCTTTCGCTCCACTTATTTGTCAATATTAGGACCTTTCGTGCCATTTAAGTGTCTATTTTTCCTGGCGAGCGATAGCGAGCCTGTAATTTGAGGAGTAATCGCCCTTTGGCCTGTACATTTTTCTACCAATTTGTTTTCAAATCTATCTTGAATTGGGGTCTAGGGGGTGTTGTGCTAAGCTTGATGGAGGTCTAGCAAGGAAGCTAAATGAATGAATATACCAAAAAAAACAGCCAGTGTCCCCTTAACCCTTTCCGACATATGACGCGATTTTGAGCCTATTGGGGATACTTTAAAGCCTTTGTTACCATCAGGGGTATTTAGAAACCTTTAGTTTAGTTACTTCAACCTCTGCAGTTATCTTTGAGTTAGCTGTGGGCAGAAAACAAATTTTGGAGAGGTAATTATAAGAGTGAGAGAACTCTATTTCTTATTGCTAATCTGGCAACCTCTGCGTCATAAATGCGTGAAAGGGTTAATACTAGTCATAAACCACAGGCACTCTGGCTCAATAATATTATTCCACATGCAATTCAATTCAATTTCAATTCAATTCAACTCAATTCAATTTATACACACAATCTTGCCAAGCTGGACTAAGCCACTGTGGTAAGATAAAGGGAATAACAAAGTCCTTCACCCAAATAAACCTATTATACATCAAATCAACATAGGCCTATGATAAGGGAAGATCTCTAATAGTATTAACTGTAATATATTCCTGTAATAACAAGACCCGAATTATGTTGACAAGTTTAGAATATACTGCCAGTGTTAACATTTTGTAATGAGTATTGAAGACAATATTAAATGTTGGATACATAGTGACAAGCCTTCATTGCCAAAGTAAAGAATCCAAGCCAAATTTGTAATATTGCATTGTTAGAATACATTTATTATTAGATACCCATATGGTACAATTTTATCTTAAGGGGTATGGGCTGTTTTTTTCTGGTCTCCTTTTCCCTCGTGTGTAGCCCAATTTGTTTTTAGATTTCATGACGTTTGGCCCATTAGTTTGGCGATTTTAAGACTTTACGACCCTTTTCTTTGTCAATATTTAGACCTTTCGTGCCATTTAGGTGTCGATTTTTTCCTGGCAAGCATTATCGAGCCTGTAATTTTAAGAGTAACCGGCCTTTGGCCGGGAAAATTTTCTACCGAAAAATGTACAAAATTATCTTGAAGAGGGGTCTAGGGGGGGTGTTTTTTAAAACTTGATGGAGGTCTAGCGAGGGGGGGGGGGAATGCATATATAAATAAATAGACCAACAAAATAGCCACTATCTCCTTAAAGCCCTTTCTGTTAATGGGTTGTGGATTCTTGAAAACACAATAAATAAATTAAAAAATTTGTACCAATATAACATCATACATAGCGACAATTTTGTTATTTATAATTATATGTGTATGCAATATGAAGCACCATCAGACAATCCTATAGCCATTTTCCCTGAACCGTATACCATGTACCGTGGCACTAATAAGTCATGTCTCAGCTGTCATTACGTTTGGCTCGCTCTGTGCTGTATTAATGTCTGTCAGATGTTCAATAGGGTGGAAAAGGAACATGCTTATACATCTCACTCAAAAAGAAGAAATCATGTGTAAATATTGCTGATACCAATTATTGATCAAAACGCAATTGGTGCCGAGACATCACTTATTAGCCCGACTGTACCACTGTATTTTAAGCTTGTTCTAAAACACTATACTCTGTTTATTTGCAGCTGACGATAAATTGAATTCTTTGGCCGCTAATTTCCCGATACTTAGTGGAAGAATATGACACTACTATGTTTCTGCATCATATTAAGGCCAAGTTTATATAATTACCACTACATTTCATTCCAAAATCTTCTAATAACTGAGCAATCTTGATGGGAACTTTGCAATTTACCGAAAAGAAACAGACTTATAGGTTAGCATTCTTATACTGTAATTGACCACTTGCGAGTTTCAGGCTACAAGGAAGTTAGAGGTATAGATGTCGATGGTTAGCAGGATTAACAACTAAAATACGGTTGTAGTACATTTATAAATACATGAAACCCAATTTTACATACTCTTTAGCCATCAGAAACATAATATTATTGAATTTCTGTTTACTATCGATGTTTACAGTTCCAACTTCCTTATAGCCTGAAACTCGCAAGTGGTCAGTTATTCACTTTACTTGTCACTTCTTCCTAGTTCATTAGCCCAACCTAACTTTATAACAGGCCATCACCCTTCTGGTTCTATGATAATAGGAAGTAAAACTTTCATTATATATAGTTTTCTATCTTTATCAAATAATAATATACATATTTTACAGTCATTTTGAACCCCTTTTACCAAGAGGTCCTCCTCAGCTGGATAACACAATTTGACCTCTGAGGGCAGGTAAAAAAAAAAAAATATATATATATATATATATATATATATATATATATATATATATATATATATATATATCCCATTCAGTACCTGAGACATCCTTTTCATTATATTCTAGCAACTATTAGATGGCTTCATTCAGCATAGGAAGGACGTTTACCAATTCAAAGCCTAAAGACTATCTCAATTGATCCTTTAACCCTCTGGCTGCGTTCATATTTGCGATATTTTGGGCATATTCAGGCACTCCTGAATGATTAATCAAGTATCTGCATGAAATGAAATGTATTCTGCCGAAAACTAGACGAAAATAGCTTCAAAATGACACTAGAACGAGCTTCCTAATTCGTGGGGTTCACCCGCAGCGTTGCCATAGACATTCGAGAAAACTCAATAATTATTAGCAATGTAGCGGCTTAGCAACACTGCTGAGACCACAGTTTCCCTCAGTGCGCGGCTGGCAGTGCTGACAGTCGGAGGTGGGCCCCTCGCTGTCCCTCCCACTGACACTCGATTTCTACGGCTTTTACAGGCTTTTAAAGCCTGGAAATTGCTGTAAATTGCCTATGCATTTCAGAACGTCTCCCGCAAGGAAAGGGTTAAACTACCATACAGCTGGCCGTGCTGACAGTCGGAGGTGGGCCCCTCGCTCTCCCGCCCACTGACACTCGATTTCTACGGCTTTTACAGGCTTTTAAAGCTTGGAAATTGCTGTAAATTGCCTATGCGTTCCAGAACGTTTCCCGCAAGGAAAGGGTTAAACTACCATATATCCTACCTAAGCTTCACAAAATCGTCTAAATATATATATATATATATTTATAGTTTATATATACAGTATACTGTATATAGTTATATACTGTATATATATATATATATATATATATATATATATATATATATATATACATACTGTATATACTGTATATATAGTTATATATATAATATATAATATATATATATATATATATATATATATATATATATATATATATATATTGTTACGGCTGGATCGGCCATACATATTCGGGATTCTTGATCGTAGGACAGAAATGGCTTATGTGACAACGACACGCTCGATTCCAGTCCCAAATACTATATGCTCCAGACAACAAAAGCACCAACGCCCTACAGAGTTATCGTCTACGGTAACGAGGTACCTTAACTCGGCGAAAGTGTACAACAGGGGTAGGCTATGAGGCTAAACTCCCTCAGACATTTATAGGTTACGTTATTACTAAAGAAATGCAATACTCAAGAAACTACGTTAATATTAAGCCTCTAATAATGTAGAATAGAAGCAGGCTAAAGGTATGACAGTGAAATGCTAAATGACAAATGTACACGCCTACTTGAAAGCGCGTGCACTAGAATAACTGTCCCCTACTAACATGCACTAGCATGTAGCATACAAGATGTTCATGATCCAGTAGATACCTAATAATACACATGGAAGGAACATAAATAGTAGTCACTTATTATAAGAATGAATCTATACTTGGAATAACTAAAAGGTTGCAGGCAACAGTACTGCGCCGGTAGCCTACTACCGCATAGGCTACTTCGCTTCTCTCACTCTGTCTCCCCTCTGAGTCCGTATGCGCCCTACGCAATAGAACTCCGGACACAGCAGCAAAACGACAGTGCAGTTAATTGATACATGAAAGTATTAATAGTGTTGTCTTGTGTGTGAGTAATGTGTATTGTAAAGTGTTACATACATATACTTAAAGAGAGCTGCAATGCATAGTAAAATAAAGATATATCCCACTCATCATCCCCATGTGTTCTAGCTAGCAGGCCAAGTCACAGGAACAACGAGTCCCAGCACCGAAAGCGAGAACCCAGGAAAAGACTGTAGAGAACACAAGGACAGATAAATTACGTTACTCTACTATACCGGCACTACGAGCGAGCTGTAGTCTCTGGTACTACACTCGCTCCTGGCTCGGTATGCAAATCAAGGCTAAGTCCTCGCCCCTCTACAGACAACTCCTGGGCATGGTCGGGCTCTTACACATGGCACCAGTCTAGTCACAAAGAGAGAAAGAGTGCAACCGTGAGAAGTTGGGAGAGAGGGCAAGGGATGTTAGAATCTCAAAGGTTCTAGGCAACCTGATCATGGAACACACAGCGAGCCTCCAGGCAATGTGCAGTACGACAACATGGGCAGCCCAGGCAGCATAGGCAGGCGGCAATAGACTACCAACCCTGTCGCGCCTAGCTATAAGCGCAAGGCTGCCAACCAGTCCATACGTCTGGCAACCACCCCCCTGGCAGCGTGGCGCGTTGCTACCCTCTCGCTCTGAAGTCTAACTCACTCTCTCTCTCTCTGAACTCCCATTGTCTTATCTATCAACTTCTCTATTGATACTACATATTAAATGGAAGGTCTCGACATGGCTTAAAACAAAACCCACCACTGGTTAGCACATGACGAGACCTTTGCAGAGATACAAAGAACATAGTTATAAGTTGTCACACTCAATATACATAGCTGCTGACGGTAGCCAGCACGGTACAGTGGTACGGGCGGTACAGTGGAGTACCAAGGAGTACAATCAGGTTGCGTTGCCACGCACTGGGTGCGTCACAGCCCCCCCAAGATTTTAGATAATCGACCTTAGAAGCATTATCAAAATCTGACAGGCAACCAACCGACCTGCTACCCTTAGCTGCCACTAATTGCAAAAGGTGCACAACAACTGAAGTGTGAATTATACATAAAACACAATATCGCATGCATCATGCTACAACAATAAAGACTTACAAAACTAAAAAAAAAAATTCTCGTTTATTTTATTGTTTTATAATCTTTTTGGACGGCGTTATGATAGCCTAATTTTACTCCTGCTCAACCCACACACCGTGCACGACTATCCTGGATCATCAACCCTTGATAGACAATCTGCTATCACGTTCTCACTCCCGGCAATATGCTGAATGTTGAGATTATACTCTTGGAGCATTAGGGACCACCTGGTCAACCGCATATTCCGATTGTGAAACTGATTTAGGAATTTCAAGGGATGATGGTCCGTATAAATCGTCACTACCGGGCCGTAGGCTGGAACATAAACTTCGAAATGTTTGAGCGACAAAACGATAGCAAGAAGCTCCTTCTCTATAGTCGAGTAATTCCTTTGTGCCGAATTAAACTTGCGAGAAAAGAAGCTCACTGGGTGTTCCAAGCCCTCGGAATCAGTCTGCAGTAACACTGCCCCGGCACCCACACCGCTGGCATCAGTCGCCAGCTGAAAACTCCTGGAGAAGTCTGGGGCTCTCAAAATCGGATGTGTACACAGCAGGTGCTTGACTAGGTCGAAAGCCCTCTGACACTCCGCAGCCCAACGGAACTTCACTGACTTCGACAGTAGATCAGTTAACGGTGCTAAGACAGTAGAGTATCCCCGGATGAAGCGCCTATAAT
>JBAKBP010017584.1:0-48620 GCA_037953745.1 Lithodes maja
CCCATACCATTAAACACATCATAGAAGACTGCATTTCACACAACCACTTACGCCAACAACACAATCTGGTGATGGGCTGGTCTATCAGAGTGAGAACTGAGCGATCTCTGCCATACCCATAGCTTACTCTGACTGTTCCTTTTACTTATATATTTTCTAGATCTCAAGTGACGACGTCTCTAACGTGGATTGACCTCCCAATCTACCAAGATTGGAAGCCAAAGCGTCACATTTTTCCCTTGCCCCTCAACTTTCTCTTCATAATTGCTGAGGGGCACAGGGCCCTGGGTGGGGCTTTGGTTTCCCGGGCGTTTCCGCACCCTCCTCAAGCTCCCCGCCATGGAGTGGCTTCGGTCACCCAGGCTTTATTGTGGTCGGCGGGGAGGGTTCTGTGGGGGCGCTCGGTTATGGCCTTGGCCTTGCTCGGGGCCTTGGGGCTGTTCGGCCAGGCAGCTTGGGGAACAACAACAACAAACACAATCTACACTCAATGAGAGCTCTGTGGGAAAGCCCGATCGTGGCCATGGCCTTCCTCAGGGACTCGGGGCTGTTCGGCCAGGCAGCTTAGGGAACAACAACAACAACTTAGACAAGTATCGTAATGGATATTCCCAGTTCCCAGTATTTTGGACTAACATCATAACTTATGTTGCCCTATTTCCATATTTACTTTTATCCAACCTAGATTTGAACATGTTAATGTTCCTCGCTCTCACCACCTCCTCCTCCAAGTTGTTCCAAGTCTCTATACTCCTATATGGGAAGCTGAATTTCTTTGTGTCCTTACGACATCTGCCCTTCCTCAGCTTAAACTCATGCCCTCTTGTCCTTCCATTATCCCTCACGAATAGATCTTCCCTATCTACTCGTTCCAAACTTTTTACTCCCTTGAACATCGTTATTGAGTCGCCTCGTTCCCTTCTCTCTTTCAAGGTAGGCAGTTGTAGTGTCTTAAGTCTTTCCTCATATGTCAACTCCTTCAATCTTGGGATCATCTTTGTTGCTATCCTTTGGACTTTCTCTAATTTGTTTATATGTTTTTTCAAATGTGGTGACCATATCACTGCTGCATATTCTAATCTTGGTCTTATCATAGTCATTATCAGTTTTCTTAACATTTCTTCATCCAAATAGTTAAATGCCACTCTCATATTGGTTATTATTCCATATGCTCCTCCAATGATCATGTTAATATGCTTCTCCGGGGATAGATCATCTTGTATTATCACTCCAAGGTCCTTCTCATGTCGTGTTTTGCCGATTATTTCAATTCCTAATTTGTACTCCCAGCTTGGCCTTATCTCACTTGTTCCCACTTCCAAAACATGACACTTTTCTGCATTGAAACTCATTTAGGTCCTTTTGAAGATCCTGACAACTTTCTATACAGGTGACATTCTTCATGATCTTAGCGTCATCCGCAAACATATTCATATGACTATTCAAGTTTTCTGGCATGTCGTTTACATAAAGTAGGAACATTATCGGACTCAACACTGATCCCTGTGGTACTCCGCTCGTCACACTCCTCCACTGTGAATATTCGTCTCGTATCGTGGTCCTAATTTCTCTTCCTATTAAAAAGTTTTCCATCCATTTTAACATCCTACCATGTACACCTCCAACAACCTGCAATTTCCACAATAACCTTTTGTGAGGCACCCTGTCAAAGGCCTTTTTCAGGTCCAGGTAAACACAGTCAACCCAACCCTCTCTCTCCTGTGTAACATCTACAACTCTGCTATAAAAGCTTAATAAATTAGATACACAAGATCTCCCTTCCCTGAATCCAAACTGTTTCTCGCTAAGCACCCCCTGTCCCTCAATGAAGTGTGTCCACTTTTTTCTTATAATTTTCTCACAAATTTTGCCAACAATGCTGGTGAGGGACACCGGTCTGTAGTTAAGCGGATTTTCTCTGTCTCCTCCTTTGTAAATTGGTACTATGTTAGCTCTCTTCCATTCCACTGGCAGGTCTCCCTCATTCAGTGAAGATTTGATGATTTCATAGATTGGTTCCACTAACTTTTCCGCACATTCTTTGAGGATCCATCCAGCCACTCCATCTGGTCCCATTGATTTCCTCACGTCCAAATCCTGCATCAATTTCAGCACTTCACTTTTTGTCACTTTCATTTCAGGCATCTGTGGTGTTCTCATTTCTCTATCAGGTTCTATAAACTCCTCCTCTTTTACAAACACTGACTGAAGCTTTTCATTCATAACTTCACACAATTCTTTATCTTTCTCATAGCTGTTTGTTCCAACTCTTAGTCTGACAATACCTTCTTTTTTTTATTTTTCCATTTACAAATCTATAAAATAGTTTTGGCTCATTTTTGCACTTCTCTACAATATTCCTTTCATATTTATATTGTTCCTCGCGTTGTATCTTTATGTATTCATTGCTTTTCTCCTTGTACTTATTCCAGTTATTTTCACTATGTCTCTTCCGTGCTATATTCCAGGCTCGGTTTCTTCTATCCTGTGCCTTACTACATCTTATATTGAACCATTCTTTTTCCTTCTTTACCCCTGATTGGAACCTTGGGACATATTTATGTATCCCTTCTTCATATACTTTCAAGAAAAGTCTATATTTGTCTTGAACCATTTCCAGGTTTTCTAGTTCCTTCCAATTTATACTTTGGAAATAATGTTTCAATGATTTAAAATCAGTTTTAGCATAGTTGTATCTATTTATTTTATGTCCTTCATTTCTCTCCTCATTTTTTCCCAAATCCATCTCCATTTCTAAAATCTTGTGATCACTTTTTCCCAAGGGACAACGATAATTTATCTTTCTAACGTCATGCGGATCACTGGTGAAGACTAGGTCTAGCCTGGATGGTTCATCCATCCCTCTGATTCGTGTGTTTTCTCTAACATGTTGTGTTAACATGTTTTCTGTTACTAGATTCAGTAATTTACTGCCCCAAGATTCATTATTATTTCCCGCATCTAACCCTTCCCAATTGACTTCCTTACAATTGAAATCACCTGTTGATAATAATTTATTTCTCCTATTAAAAAGTATTTTTAGTACATCTAGAGATTCCGTGATTAGTTGATCATATTCTTCCCGCTTCCATGCTCTAGTTTGTGGTGGTATATAAGCCACTGCTATATCAGTTGCTTTGTTGTCCTTGTCTTTTATTGTCACTGCTATAATTTCTGATCTTATTTCTGTGTGTGTGTGTGTGTGTGTGTGTGTTCTTGTGTGTATTTACCTATTTGTAGTTTACAGGAATTGAGCAGCGCTCGTGTTGTCCTGTCTTGTGTGTGTGTGTTCTTGTGTTCTTGTGTGGCTATGTCGGCCGTATTGATCGGTCTAGGTAGGGAGTTATTTCTGTATGCAATAAAATTTTATTATAATTATATTTTATGGAATTTCATTTCATTTTACCAAATAAGATTTATAATAGTAAAAGCCAAAGAAGAATCCATTAAACTATAACTTTATTGAAGGCGGTATATTGTTGGCCAGCCTAGTAACAACAACAACAATTTGTAGCCACACTTGCAGATGACACGTGTTGTTTTTGTTCAACTAAAGATGAGCGGCATTGTTTTCGTGTCAAATAAATGGCATTTCATAGTACTGTACCAATGGACTGTAATTGGATATATTATTGACCCCTGGTATGAAGACCAGTAATTATTTTCACCCTAGGAAATAGGTTGTTGTTGTTGTTGTTGTTGTTGTTGTTGTTGTTCCCCAAGCTGCCTGGCCGAAGAGCCCCAAGGCCCCGAGCAAGGCCATAACCGAGCGCCCCCACAGAACCCTCTCCGCCGACCACAATAAAGCCTGGGTGACCGAAGCCACTCCATGGCGGGGAGCTTGAGGAGGGTGCGGAAACGCCCGGGAAACCAAAGCCCCACCCAGGGCCCTGTGCCCCTCAGCAATTATGAAGAGAAAGTTGAGGGGCAAGGGAAAAATGTGACGCTTTGGCTTCCAATCTTGGTAGATTGGGAGGTCAATCCACGTTAGAGACGCCGTCACTTGAGATCTAGAAAATATATAAGTAAAAGGAACAGTCAGAGTAAGCTATGGGTATGGCAGAGATTGCTCAGTTCTCACTCTGATAGACCAGCCCATCACCACATGACTAGAACCCAATCCTCTCAGCATCAGCTAGGAAAGGCCCTAGAAAGCCGCCTTTAGCGGGGGGATAGCTCCCCTATTTCAACCCTTTTCGGGGTTGGGCACCCGCCCATAGGTTCTAGTGATATATTCGCCGTGTAAGCCCAGGCCAACTTTATTAGTAATTTATCTATTTATTTGTCAGTATTATTACAGTGGCAACATACCTTCATACCAAGGGGGTCAATAATATATCCAAATAAGTCCATTGGTACTATGAAATGCCATTTATTTGACACGAAAACAATGCGCCGCGCATCTTTAGTTGAACACACACCGAAGAACACACACACACACACACACACACAGTCACTCGACATAGCCAAACACCAATAACACACACACACACACGTGTTTCAGTAATGGTACCGCCAGTACACTGATTTTTCATTTGAACTTATAACTCGTTTATATAAGTTTATAATGAAATATTATAAAGAATTAAGGTAAGTATATAAGAGATATACAGTACTTATGGAGAGTGAGCAGAGCGAGTTCTTTGACCTGAATGTTGGTTTGAAACAGGGGTGTTTGATGTCCCTGTGGTTGTTTACTGTATATATGGATGGAGTCATGAAAGAAATACCATCAAGAGCAGTGGATGTTGGTGTATCGCTGAAAAGGGAGGGAATTGAGTGGAAGCTACCTATACTGCTGTTTGCGGATGATACAGTTCTGATGAGTGATAATGAATGGGAGTTGCAGGGTCTGGTAAATGAGTTTGGAACAGTGTGCGAAAAACGGAATTTGAAGGTAAATGCGGGGAAGAGCAAGGTTATGGTCTTCGAAAGGGGTGAAGTCACAGAGTGTGAGGTGAAGCTGAACGGTCAGGCTATGGAGATCGTCAACTCTTTTAACCCTTCAAACCCGGTTGGTACACACGTGTACCATTTTTTTTTGGCCCCAGGAACCCGGGTGGTACTACATTGTACCATTGCTTGAAAGCCTGTGAGCTTCGTGTGCGAGGCGTCGGTCCGACGCATGTAAACAACAGCCGGCTGGACCGACGCTCCGCATCTCC
Source organism: Lithodes maja (assembly GCA_037953745.1). Taxonomy (NCBI): domain Eukaryota; kingdom Metazoa; phylum Arthropoda; class Malacostraca; order Decapoda; family Lithodidae; genus Lithodes; species Lithodes maja. The sequence goes on from JBAKBP010017584.1 coordinate 5,166, forward strand.
GGCCACAAGAAGGAGAGCGTCGCTTGTTCGTGTGTGCCTGTATGTTGTTGTTCAGTATCGAAAAGTGGTGTAAAGTGGCTGGTTTGGCCATAAAGTTATCTCCAATGAAATCATCATCACAGCTCACCCAGTTGACTTAGAGAGCTCTACTTAAGGCCATTTTACAGGTAAATAACACAGCTACGCTTGGGGATGCGCGGGAATGCGGGAAGCAGTCTGATTAACGAATATACGGTAGCCTAGCCTAGACGTTTTTCGGCCAAAACACCCGGATTTCGAGGAATATATATATAATATATAGCCGTGGCCGGAGGGTTAAGTATCTGGGAAGTGTGTTGAGTAAAAATGGGACTATGGATGAAGAAGTGCAGGAGAGGGTACAACAGGGGAAGAGGGTTGTAGGAATGCTAAAAGCAGTAACAAGAAATAGGGTGGTCAGTATGGAAGTGAAGAAGTCCTTGCATGACAGTGTGGTAACCCCGACACTGACTTACGGAAGCGAAGCATGGACGTTGGTTGAGAGACTCAGACCAAGAGTGAGAGCAGTGGAAATGAATTACTTAAGGAGTGCGTGCGGAGTTACATGGAGGGATAGACAGACTAATGAGGAAGTAAGAAGGAGGTGTGGTGTGGAGGTAGATGTGCTGGAAAGTGTGAAAAGGAACAACTTGAGATGGTTCGGCCATATGGAACGTATGGAAAGCGAGAGAATGACTAAGAGGGTGTACGAGAGCGAGGTGGAGGGACAGAGAGGGAGAGGTAGACCGAATGAGAGGTGGAAGGATGGAGTGAGGAAGTACATGAACGAAGGCGGTACTGGTTGGGGGGAGGGGCGTCGACTGACTGGGGACAGAGGTGCATGGGGGCGGTTCGTTCGTGGCCACCCCTTCGGGGATCACGGCGTCAGGCAATAGATACAGTAAAAGTCCTTTAATCCGACGACCGATGATTCGAATCTCCCAATAGTCCGAATTTTTCAATTTGAGGCCAAATCCGAATTCACCCAATGGTCCGAATTTCAAGAAGTCCCAAAGTCCCCTTTTTGAGGCATTAGTCCACTCAAATGACACATAATGGAGCACACACACATCATATGTTCATGAATTCACTTTAAAAGTTTACCATTGACATTGTAGCCTATTACCTACTTCAAAACATTCAGATTAATGGTCAAAGGAAGCTACTGATATAAACGTAAACACCACATCGTCTGCTGGAGAGTTTGTTTTGCTCTTGAACGCATCCTTGGGATGCTCCAATGCGCTACTGGCTTGCACCGCATTTTCTGCAAGCGCATTCAGTCTTGAGCTTGAAAACGCACCTTTGGACGTTCCGATACGCTACTATTTACAGTTCAGTGATCGGAGCGTCCCAAGGGTGCTTTCAAGACAACAAGACAAGGGTGCTTTCAATACAATATAATATAACAGAGCACGTCACAAAAGGAAAATCACAAAAGGAAAATTACAAGAACCTCTCAGGGAATTGCCGTTGTTAAGGCATTACTTCCCGAACCACATCTGATCTGATCTTCAAGAGCAAGACAAACTCGCTAGTAGACGATGCGGACATATGGTGTTTACGTTTATATCAGCAGATTCCTTTGACCATTAATCTGAATGTTTTGAAGTAGGTAATAGGCTACAATGACAATGGTAAACTTTTGAAGTGATTTCATGAACATATGATATGTGTGTGTGTCATTTGGGTGGCCTAATGCCTCAATGTTTTCGTCAGGCCATTAATACACAGGTTCATAGGGGTAAAGTCCGATAATCCGAAAAATCCACTAATCCGAACGAGGGCCGGTCCGCTGCCCTTCGGATTAACGGAAGTTTACTGTAGATAGATAGATGATTAAATTATCATATTTCGACGCTCTCGGTCACTCGGAAAATCAGCTGATGAATCTCGGCGCTCCAAATGCACTTGCCAATATTGAAAGTATAGGCCTATTCGTCGTATAAGACCACCCATGATTTTGGTGGGATTAGTAAAGGCTTAGAAATGTGTCTTATACGCCGGTATACAGTAAGTGAATGTGTATTCGGACTTATAAACTTCGGACATTATTTCAGCCTTTCGGATTTGTTTGAAAGGTTGAGAAAAATTAAATCGCATTCGGACCGAAGAGCCTAGTTTCGGAATTATAAACTTCGGACATTATTTCAGCCATTCAGACAAGTCCGAATGGCTGAAGTGTGAAGTTCGGACTCGGCCCTTTCGGACTTTTGACACTTTCGGACAGGGGTCTCCCCCAATTAGTCCGAAAGAGCGGGGTTCTACTGTACATGTATTGTAACGGCTCAGACGGGGTTGCTTTCAGTAGTTGGAATGTACTGTAGTACAGTACAATAAAGTCCCGCCATAGTACTGCCCCACCAAGTCATGAAGGTAATTCATTCATGCCCACCACTTTGGGGATCAAGGTGGCTGGCAATAGATAAATAGATATTCTATTTCACAGCTAACAAAGATTCTGCAAAGTATTTTATCTGTAATGGGCATTCTGTTATTCCTCAATAATAATACATTTTATAAGAAACAGCTTTATCAGTGGCATCTGGTTGTGGAATACAGTACTGAATGTAATGTTATGTACAGTCAGACCCCCCAAAACGCGTATATATGGGCGGCAAAGCGCGCCGCGTATTGGAAATTCGCGTAATAGGAATACCATAACTTGTGGAGAAAAATACATATGGGCGGCAGCCCGTCCGAGACACACACATTTTCGGCAATTTTCGATCAAAATCAATAAATAATTATAAAGAAAGGCTATGATAGGCCTATAATAATAGAAACATAAATACAGACCATTGCTTACCTTAAAATTAAATACTTAGCAAGTGTCCAGAATACGCAATTAATATTGCGTGTCCTGGACACTTGGGTTCAGCATTTAATTTTAAGGTAAGCAATGGCTATTGTTTATGTTTCTATTATTGTAGGCCTATTATAGCCTTTCTGTACAACCTTCGATTCTAACAGAATTTGTTATATTTACCATATAATGCATTAGGCCTATTTCTTTTCCATGTGCGTTTATTTTAACTTATATGAACATTGAAGATCGATAATAGAAGTGGGGACAGCAATTGGGTGTTGGAAAACTTATATATTCGGCAGCCAGTCGTGTTCTGGGTAGGCCGGCCGAGAGAAAAACATCTTTCCCCTGCAACATCTCGCAAGCAAGTAATATGAAGAGGGTTAATAAATATAAATGAAACAGCCATCGCTCAAAGAACTAACTCCTGGATAGGAGAGTGCGCCAATAATAACAATAACAACAGTTGAGCGGCAGCAGCCGAGTCGGGCGGCGGAGGAGGGTGGCGTGAAGTAGGGAGGGGGGTTGCGGGGAATACGAGAAACAGCATTTTTACACCACTCTTCAACCGCGATCCTGGTATTGTGGGGACAATTCGCGTTTTAGGAATTTTAGTACGCGGACTGAGAATACGTGTATTGAGGGGACTGACTGTATTCCCGATTCCGCTAGAAGAGCTGTGATTTGATGAATTGAGTTATGTAGTCTCCGGAACCTATGACACACTACTCCTAAACGGCTGCCTCCCCACCATTGAACACTAAGACCAAAGTTGTTTGCAGAGCCAAAATGAACAAAGTGAACCTGCCGGAATTCCACTACCAACTGTGGAGGCTCTTGCACTGAGAGATTGTCTAGAACGGTATGTAGCGGAATCTGGAAGTAGCGGATTCATCCGCCATTAATATAATCTTTGTTTCATCTCTTACCTTCCTCTCCAATACTGCCCTCAGAAAAGTCATCCTCATAGTAAGTGGTCGAGTCAGAGATAGTGAAGGTGTCACCCTCGGCCCACGGTCGGTGAGTTCGCTTCAGACTGCAAGCCTGCCCAGACAATAGATAAAGAAAAATGTACTATACCAAAATTATATTATATGAAAACCAAAGTAGGCCTACAAATGTTTATACTATAAAATCCTACAGAAGTATCATAGGACAGAATTGAGTATTACATAGGGTTTACATAACAAGTGGATGGTATTGCTGTAAGCAAGATGAATATATAGATAATACAGTAGTGTTGAACTCTAATATTATTAAAGTGATATAAAATATTCTTGTATAGTTTTGAATAGTTTACAACTATACCTTTCTGTATGAGACTGTTGCAAGGTAGAAGAGTAGCTGGTTGAGTGGTACGGCAGAGAAGAGTCGTGCAAGGCGCTCTGTGGCTGTGTAGGTCTCAAGGGGGTCCAGTCGGGCCGGCTCAGGGGGTCGTGGTGGGGTGCGGCCCTCTACCTTCACATCCTCCAGCAGACCTGTCATCAGTGTCACACCCTGGGACGCAAGAGCCACACACACCACACCAAACCCTTGTTGTCTGCAAACATATATTATATGGAATTTTAAAATCTGTTGCCACTGCTCGATATAACAGTACAACTTAAATATTTGGGAAAAAATAAATCTTGACAAGCAGATTTTACTTACATTACACACAATACTTTCACTTTCACCTATTTCTTGCTGGGACTTATAAATGACTTCGCCAGCCACTGCGGGGTATTTTGGCTAATTTTAATTCACTATAACTCAACCTTGCACGGTAATTACAAGAGCAAATTAAATTTAACGATGTTCATTGAAAAATTATGGTTTCAATCTCCCTATAAAAGTCTAGCTTATTCACGTATGTAATACATACAAAAAATATAAATTTAAAGACAGAGTGCTCCACACGAAGTGGAGTTCCGGTCTCACGTTCTAATGATGGTACTCAAGGCAGCCCTCTCAGAGCTGCCTCACTTTATCATTTTTTTTTTTTTAATTAAAGATCATCAGAGCATAAGGCATGATCCTACATCTTTCTTGGTCTGCCCCTTGATGCAGCTCCCTCTATGTTCATGGACTTGCATCTTTTCACCCAACTTAGTTCATCCATAGTCTCCACACGTCCAATCCATCCAAGCCTGCTAGTACGCATCTCATCACTGGGTTTTTCCCTCTCTTTTTTAAAAAGGTTGCAGTGGTCTTGGCACCTAAATTGGCAGTGGTGTTTAGGTTGCTTTTGAAATCAGGTAGTTTTCCTCTTTGCTGGCGTAAAGCTATTATCACTCCTATTCCAAAGGGAAATACTGCCTCATCATCTCCTAATGACTATCGCCCTATCTCCATTACACCTATCCTATCCAAGCTCTATGAGAGGCTTTTGTCCAGACGCCTTTCCTCTTATTGTAATAGTCATAATTTGATACCAAACTCACAGTTTGGTTTTCGTAAGGGACTGGGTACATGTGATGCACTTCTGACACTCACCCATGACTTGCAATCTTCATTGGACCAGGGACATGAGTCTCGCGTCGTGGCTATTGACTTTAGTTCTGCTTTTGATTTAGTCAACCATAAAGCACTTCTGTTTAAGTTACAGCTCATTGGTATTGGTGGCAATTTTTTAAGGATCTTTGAAGATTTTTTGACGAAAAGATCTCAGTCTGTGGTCATTGATGGGTGTCATTCCCCTTCTGTTACTGTTGTTTCTGGTGTTCCACAAGGCAGTGACCTTGGGCCTTTGCTTTTTATTATTTTTACTGCTGACCTGTGTTCCGAGCTTGAAAATAAACTAATCTCCTATGCTGATGATACAACTTTATATGCGTCAATTGCATCACCAATAGATCGACACGTAATTGCTACTGCTCTGAATAGGGATTTAGCCAAAATTACATCATGGTGTGAACTTTGGGGCATGAAACTTAATGCTAGTAAAACACACTCCATTATCATCAGCAGATCTCGTACCTTGGATCCTCCCCATCCTTATCTACAAGTTTCTGGCGAGCAAATTGAGAATGTGGATACTCTGCGTTTGTTAGGAGTTACTCTTGATCCCAAACTTACTTTTGAAAAGCATATTCGTTCTTTCTCCTCTTCCATTTCCCAAAAAATTGGTCTGCTTCGCAAGGTTTATAAAACATTTGCTTGTGACGCCACAGTTATCAAGTCTTTTTATGCTTTTATTTTGCCACATTTCGAGTACTGCTCACCTGTCTGGTTGTCAGCAGCTGACTGCCATCTCAAGTTGCTTGACAGGTTGCTAAATTCCATCAGTTTTATTCTACCTAATTTGTCTCTTGATCTGTGTCATCGACGTAAAGTTGGTGCCCTTAGTCTTTTATTTAAAGTTTTTAACAACCCTCAGCATCCCTTACATGGGGTTCTGCCTGGGCCCTATGTCCGGGCTCGTGCAACTAGATTCACAAGCAATCTTAATTATCTTGCCATGAGCCGTGTTAATTTTTCTACTACACAGTTTTCACGGTATTTTGTGCCGGCCATGGTTGACTTGTGGAATAAGTTGCCAAATGAGCTAGTCAATTCAGCTAATATCTCCATTTTTAAGTCTAGAGTTAATGCTTTTTTGCAGCATTAATTCTAATTTTTAAACTTATTTTATTCTATTTTATTGTATTATATTTAAGATTGATATCCTCCACTGCATAATATGTTATCTGTGTTTAATATGTGTATATGTACAGTACAGTATACAGTGTATGTTTTTATTTTTTCCTAAGTTGCCATAGTCTCTCTCCAGTGCCTCCGGGTGTTTTGTGTGGATTGATCTTGATGGTGTTTCTGCACCCTGGTTGGAGACTTCGGCATCTCATATAATAATAATAATAATAACTCTTGATACCTAACTGTCTCCTTAGCTCTTCACTAAGTTCACTAGGTATACTATCTTGCAGTTGGCCCCACACATCCATCTCACCATTCTCATATCATTACGTTCTATTCTGTTGATATTATCCCGCTTTGACAGGCCACATTTCTAAATGAGTGGAACGTGCTGCCCCAGTATGTAGTCGATTCCGAATCAATAAGGAAGTTTGAGAGTAATCTTGATAAAGCATGGGGAAGACAAGATTTGAAGTTTGATTATAAAGCAAAAATACAGAATAGTAAAAATGTTGCGTCTGCTGCCGCCGCCGCCAACACAGTGAACGACTGCAGTAGTGCAAGTACTGGCACTGAGCTGGATACACAGGCCTAGATTGCCTTTTTCCAGAGGATCTACTGTAAGAAACTGTAAGAAATGTCCTGGACCTGTGGCCTTAACAGTGTTGTTGTCAATGTCTCTGTTTAGCGGCCTCGGCAAGCCACGGACGGAGCAGAATTACCCACCCGTTTTTTTCATTGTCCACTCACTATAACTAGGATATAAACAGTTACGGAAGCAAGTAATGTGTTCGACAAACAGTAGGAGTTATGGTCTGTAAAATGAAATTAACTTTACATTCCTACCTTGTATGTAGCCTTCACAAATACACATACAATTGGACACATTTGTGCTTGTATGACAGCTTCCAAAACACCTCTTGCAAGCACACACACCCACTCACTAGGAAAGGTTGTGGTACACTGACTGTGTTACAGGAGGGGAGCCTGGAACTCTATTTTATGTATGGCAACAGCAGAGATTGCTTAGTAATACCAAACGGCACCGGTAATTTCATATTTTTTTTTACCAACCCACCAATTAACTTATAAATAAACCGAATTAATGAAAGTAATGATTCCATGTGGTACTCCAGGGCCTCGAACCTGGATGCAGTACTCACACCAAAATTCCACACACTAAGCATTACGCTATCAAGACAGTTAAAGGTTTATGCACAAACCTAAAATATATTATGCATTCTCGAATACTGCATATTAATCTAACCATGTACAAATTGTACATACTCCCAACTGCTCTATGGTAGCCTAATAATAATAGCCTTTTCGATGATAACTGTAAATGTAAACTCTGTGTGAATTAATTTGATTTTGAACATCAAACATTTTTTAAAAGTTACATTACCAATACAAAATTTTTGTTTTTAAATTCTTCTGTTAATGTAACATCTCCATGTAAAGTAAAGAATGTTATCTATTTAATAACCTGTGATAAATGTGGTATACAATATGTTGGAAAGACGGAGCAATGTTTAAGAGAAAGAGCCTACGGGCATAGATCAGGAATTAAGAACGGCATCGACTCCAAGATTCTTCTATATAAGCATTTTAACACAGATTGTACTAAATTTGATTGTAAATACAAAATTATAGAAATTGTTCAAAGTAATCAAAATGTTTTAGATAGAGAAAATTATTGGATTGGAAAATTAATGACCATCTATCCATTTGGACTTAACAATCAAATAAAAAATGTAGGCAACATTTTGTATAAAGATTTATTAAAAAACGATTTTAATAACCCATATTTTAACTTCCCTGTTTTAAACAGAAGACCTGGTAGACACGGTAATAGAAGACTAAATACATTTAATAAAAAGAAAAACAGGTCTGATATTAAAATTATTGTTAATAATTTATATTCATTATATCGAAATTTCGGAATTAAAAAATTCATTGAAAGGCCTACAAAAGAAAAGTTTTGCTCCTTTTATAGAAAATATTCTAAACAATAAACATAATTTCACAAATAAATTTAAGAATATAGTCTTTGCTTTTATGGGATATATTAGAGCTAATTCTAAGAAATCCAAAGATAACCGTATTAAAGATAAAGTCATGTCCACTTTAAATTATTCCTCTAAAATTTTAGACAAAATTAATGTTAACAGTCTTATTAATTCAAAGAAAGTTAAGTCCATGTTACCAGATGGTTGTAAAGATGTCAAACCATTAATAGTGTATTCATATGAACGACCTGTTGGGTCTATTATTTGTAATTATAATAAAGTTTTAGGAAATCTTTCAGATAATGATATTTTCAATAATAATAAATGCGTGTGTGAAAGAGTCATGGATATGCCAGCTAGCAGACGTGATGCACTAGCAAAGTTCATTTATAGTCCGATATGTCACATATTAACAGGTGATGTAGAACTAGTTAAACATTTTGCAAACGACAAATTAGCGGAGCTATGTCGTAAAGGGTTTAAATTTAGAATAGGGAGTAATAAAGTAACATGGGACATAATTTTAAAAGATATTGTTTTTTCAGTCAATAAATTAAAAGATAAATTGTTAAAAATTGCGTGCTGCGATGCGAGAGAACTAGAAGCATGGTCTAAATTATTAATTAAGTTAATTAGAAATAAAATTTTCTCGCTTAAAAATGAATTTAATCTTTCAGATTTTATAGACTATAATTATAATAAGCTTAAAGCTGATTTAATAAATTTACATAAACATTTTGTAATCACTACAGTAGATAAAGCCAGCAATAATTATAGCTTCACATGTAAGAAATTTTATCTTGAAAACATGAAAAAAGAATTAGGTATTAAGGGTAACATTTTACGTAAAAATATTTGCGGTAATTCTGTTTATGAAATTCAAAATAATCTGAATATTGATAACTTAATCGATGAACATACCAAGAAAAATATAACATTTGATATTAAACTTTCTGATAAGAACAAGTGCATTGCAAAATTATACATGTTACCTAAATTTCATAAAAGACCTTATAAATATCGCTTTATTGCCGGAGCAAAATTTGCTACCACTAAAACTCTATCAGAACAAGTCGTAAATTGCTTAAAATACATTAAAAGTACTCATAAAAGATATTGTAATACCATCATGAGAAGAACTGGCATTAACTATTATTGGAGTGTTGACAATTCGTTAGAAGTTATTGATAAAATAAATACCATGCCGAAAGTTACCTCGGTACATAGCTTCGACTTTTCGACTTTGTATACCAATTTGCCTTTAGATTTAGTATATTCAGAGCTTTGCTTTATTATAGATTTGCACTTTGACAGGTTCGTTGGGAATGGTAATTATTTCATAAATGTTTATACATATTTTAATAATGCATCACTTAGCTCTACTCCCACTAGTTCTGTATATTTTGATAGAAATAAACTTAAAGATGCCCTTAAATTCCTCCTTTTCAATGCTTATGTTAGATTCGGGCCGTACATTTTCAAACAAATATTAGGAATTCCTATGGGTGGAAATGCTAGCCCTTTAATTGCAGACTTATTCTTGCTTGCTTTAGAATTTAAATATATAAAAGACTTAGTTGACAGTAGCAAGAAAAATAAAATCCCAGAAAAATTAGCACTTGCTAAATTGTTAAGTAATAATAGTAGATATATTGATGATATTCTCGTTTGCAATTTGTTAAATTTTAATCAAGTTGCTAAACTTATTTACCCTAATTCTATTCCCCTCACACAATGTAACGTAAATTATAAAGTTGAAAATGTTCTTGATATAAATATAGAGATTGTTAATGAACAGTGCATACTTAACCCGGGAGCTGCGGGAAGACTCTTAAGAGTTCCCCCGGCGGACTGCGGGAAGACTCTCCTGAGTAAGTAAAATTAAAAATCAACTTTTGACATCGAAAAAAAAAAAAAAAAATATTTTTATTTTTTTATTTTTTTATTTTTGTTTGGCCCCTGGGCCATGCAAAATCTCAGTCCTCTACCTCCCCTCCTTCCCCACTTTCCTCCTATCCCTTAGTTATCACCTATTTTCCCTATTATTCCCTTATTCTGAGGTATATTTTCGTGCTAACATTAGCGAGTTGCAAGCAGGGTGTTGTCATCACTGATAGCAATCGAGTGCAAGAGAGAGAGAGAGAGTATCGATCGACTGTGTCGCAGTGGCGTTGGGGAAAATTGGCGGGAAGGTAGCTTGCCTCACCCATACATTATACAACTCGCGGGCTATATCTCCGATTTTGACCATCCAAACGCTGTTTTCACTCGTTTTATTGTTGTTTCAGGTTAATACCTTTATAATCAACCCATATTAGGCGCATATGGATAATTATTAATGCTATTAATGGTACAATGAATATTTTAGTGACGAAAAACCTCAAATACGTCAGCACAGGGGGAGGTTTTCAATTACCCCCGTGCGCACTTCAGAGGTTAAAGTATATCACAAAGTTGATGATTTTAATTTTAACGTAATAAACTTTCCTTTCCCTAGTAGTAATATCTATAGTAAAATAACTTATAATTGTTTTTATTCCCAATTAATAAGATTTTGTAAAATCTGCACTAAAGTAGATGACTTTTGGGCTAGAGCTAGGTTACTATACAGACTCTTAGTGGACAGAGGTTTTGAGGCAAGTAAATTGTTCCATAAATTTAATCTTTTTAGGGTCAATTATTGTGACTGTATTCTAAAATTTGACATCAATAATTTTAATCAAGCATTTTTAACTTGAAGTTTCTTGTATAACCTCTGCTTACTTTTTGTCTGTATTTATTGTTTTTTTTTCTGTATTTATTGTTTATCTTTTTCTTTTTCTATTATTAATATTAATATTGATTATTTTTTAAATGTATTGTTCTTGTTAAAAGAGTACTCTTTGTTTAAATCTGTTGTTACTTCATATTTTGCAATTATTTGTCTTTATATTATATGTATTCATTGTCGATAGTATCAATTGCTTACTTTTGCGATTTCCTTAGTTTATTTGTGCTATAAATGTAGGTTATTTGTAGGGTAGTTGTTGTTGTTGTTGGTCCCCAAGCTGCCTGGCCGAACAGCCCCAAGGCCCCGAGCAAGGCCAAGGCCACAACCGAGCGCCCCCACAAAACCCTCCCCGCCGACCACAATAAAGCCTGGGTGACCGAAGCCACTCCATGGCGGGGAGCTGAGGAGGGCGCGGAAACGCCCGGGAAACCAAAGCCCCACCCAGGGCCCTGTGCCCCTCAGCAATTATGAAGAGAAAGTTGAGGGGCAAAGGAAAGATGTGACGCTTTGGCTTCCAATCTTGGTAGATTAGGAGGTCAATCCACGCAAGAGACGCCGTCACTTGAGATCTAGAAAATATATAAGTAAAAGGAACAGTCAGAGTAAGCTATGGGTATGGCAGAGATCGCTCAGTTCTCACTCTGATAGACCAGCCCATCACCACTGTAGGGTAGTTATTGATAGGGGTCACTTGAGGCATGCTATGCTTACAGGTACCTACCCGATAGCACTATCGTTAGTGAGTGCTGTACTGTATTTTATATATTATTTTGTAATAGTATAGATATCTTATCAATATTTGTATTTTGTACTATTGTTAATGTCTTGTCATGTTGCAAATTTGATTTTAAATAATATTTTGACATTTAACATGTAGTTTCTTTATTCATGCAGAGTTTAGTAAAATTTGCCAGAACGTCCCGGACTTCCCAAACTTGACTACTTCCTTTAACGTGACGATAGTGCGTTGTTATATGTGCGATTAGTTTGCTTGGGAAACAGATTAACTTGCTCATGTAGTAATGTACACCCTATGTGGTGGATTGTGTTCTTTTATTTAATAATTTTCATTTTAGTAAGCGTTGTTTCCACATAGCGATTTTGATAATTTAATTTGACTTTATATTGTCCTTGTCCCAATTTTGGTTTGTTTAGTTTGCAAGTTTTAAATTTTAAATTATACGAATGGAACGTATGGGTACGTTGAACACTTAAATGTAATATATTATCTGAACACCATATTTTGACATACCATTATTTTTATTTGTTTGTGCAGTCAACTTGAAGAAATTAATTTTTCCCATACTGTGTATGAAAATAGTTCAGATAACTTCTTTTCGGAAGCTATAAGGTGACGGTTAGAGCATTTTTCTAGTAATTGCTTCAGTCATACGTGAATAATAATGTTAAAGAATAATCCTCAACATCAGAAATAAGACACAATATGCATGTAAATATGTGGTGGCGTAAAGGAAAATGGTAAGCCAACTGCATTATAGTCAGGTCGACGGTACTACAGCTAATTAAGGTGGTAGATGATTGGATGCAAACTCTGGAGGATGATGTAATAGACGTGGTATATTGCGATTTTATGAAGGCCTTCGATAAGGTCCCACATAAAAGGTTCATAGAGAAAGTTAGAAGCTATAGTATAGGGGAGAAATGTGTGAAATGAATAGAAGCCTTCCTGAAAGATCGGAGACAGAGGGTACTGGTGAATGGAATACGCTCGGGGTAGAGGGAAATTACAAGTGGGGTACCTCAGGGATCTGTTTTGGGACCACTACTGTTCGTTATATTTATCAACGACTTACCTGAAGTTGTTGTTGTTGTTGTTCCCTAAGCTGCCTGGCCGAACAGCCCCGAGTCCCTGAGGAAGGCCATGGCCACGATCGGGCTTTCCCACAGAGCTCTCATTGAGTGTAGATTGTGTTGTTGTTGTTGTTGTTCCCCAAGCTGCCTGGCCGAACAGCCCCAAGGCCCTGAGCAAGGCCAAGGCCATAACCGAGTGCCCCCACAGAACCCTCCCCGCCGACCACAATAAAGCCTGGGTGACCGAAGCCACTCCATGGCGGGGGGCTGAGGAGGGTGCGGAAACGCCCGGGAAATCAAAGCCCCACCCAGGGCCCTGTGCCCCTCAGCAATTATGAAGAGAAAGTCGAGGGGCAAAGGAAAAATGTGACGCTTTGGCTTCCAATCTTGGTAGATTGGGAGGTCAATCCACGGAAGAGACGCCGTCACTTGAGATCTAGAAAATATATAAGTTAAAGGAAAAGTCAGAGTAAGCTATGGGTATGGCAGAGATCGCTCAATTCTCACTCTGATAAACCAGCCCATCACCATGTAGATTGTGTTGTTGTTGTTGTTGTTCCCTAAGCTGCCTGGCCGAACAGCCCCGAGTCCCTGAGGAAGGCCATGGCCACGATCGGGCTTTCCCACAGAGCTCTCATTGAGTGTAGGTTGTGTTGTTAGTGTAAGTGGTTGTGTGAAATGCAGTTTTCTATGATGTGTTTAATGGTATGGGGTGCTGTGTTACATCCCGGGCAGGCGTCGACAACGGAGTCATCCAGTCTCTTCTGATAGCTCAGGAGAGCTGGATGGTGTCCGCATCTCAGCCTGGCCAGGTGGACTCTGTCCTCGCGAGGAAGGGAGGATTCGGAAGGATGGATTTCGGGAGGTAGTGCATGCAGCTGCGTGTTGTCTGTGAGTGAGTGGATGGATCGGCGAGAGATATGAGTATGGATGTGCTTCTGGAAGTTGGTTCGGGGTGGGCAGGGAGGGAGAGAGGACAATAATTGTGTGTGATACCGTGTGCTGGGTGTTGTTTTGATATTTCTTGGTGTCTGTGGGTGTGTTGCCATGTAGTTTAGTGGGTGGTCTTGGTTCGTGGAGGCTACTGCCAGGAATTAAGTGCCTCTCATGTCCAGATGGTCTTTGACTTTGAGGATTTTGGTTTCTTGATGTAGGTGATCTGTGGGTGCAGTAGCTGTGCAGCCTGTAATGATCTTCAGGGCTTTGTTTTGAATAGTCTGTAAGGTCTTATGATGTGTTTCAGCTAGGTTAGAAGCCCAAGCTGGGCTTGCGTATTCCATCACTGATCTTATGTATTGTTTATATACTGTGGTGGTAGTTTCTTTGTTGTGTCCAAATTTTGTGTGAGCAAGTGACCTGAGGGTGTTAAGTCTGGGTGTCAGTTTCTTTTTAATCTTTGTGGTGTGCTGTTTGAATGTCATATGAGTATCATATGTTACTCCTAGGATTTTGGGTGTGTGTGTATGTGTTAGGGGTGTGTTGTTTATGGTGAGTTGAGGGATGTATTCGTGTTCTCCTGTCCAGCTTGTGAGCAGGGTTGCGGTGGATTTGGTGAAGTTATAACCAATGGAAGTGAGATATACCTGTATGCGGATGACACTAAGCTGTATAGAAGAGTGAGGAGTAAGGAAGATGTGGGTTTGCTTCAAGGAGATGTGGAGGGCATGAAGGGATGATCTGAACATTGGTTGTTGTTGTTGTTGTTGTTCCCCAAGCTGCCTGGCCGAACAGCCCCAAGGCCCCGAGCAATTCCAAGGCCATAACCGAGTGCCCCCACAGAACCCTCCCCGCCGACCACAATAAAGCCTGGGTGACCGAAGCCACTCCATGGCGGGGGGCTGAGGAGGGTGCGGAAATGCCCGGGAAACCAAAGCCCCACCCAGGGCCCTGTGCCCCTCAGCAATTATGAAGAGAAAGTTGAGGGGCAAGGGAAAAATGTGACGCTTTGGCTTCCAATCTTGGTAGATTGGGAGGTCAATCCACGGAAGAGACGCCGTCACTGAGATCTAGAAAATATATAAGTTAAAGGAAAAGTCAGAGTAAGCTATGGGTATGGCAGAGATTGCTCAGCTCTCACTCTGATAGACCAGCCCATCACCACATGACCAGAACCCAATCCTCTCAGCATCAGCTAGGAAAGGCCCTAGAAAGCCGCCTTTGGCGGGGGGATAGCTCCCCTATTTCAGGGCACCCGCCCTGAACATTGGTTAATGCCTTTTCATCCAAAAAAATACAAGTACATGCGGATTGGGACTAGCAAGATAGACAAGGTAGGATACAGTATGTATGAAGCGATGGAGGAAGTGAATGCAGAAAAGGATATAGGAGTAGTGATAGACAATAAGTTAAATTTCTCAGAACATTTAGCGGAAAAGATAAACAAAGCCAATAGAATTGTAGGGCTGATAAGGAGGACATTTGTGTCACTTGATGAAGAAATATTCAGGAATCTCTATACAGTGGAGCCCCCATCCTAGCTGCTAATCGGTTCCACAGAAATAGAGCTAGGATTGAAACAGCCAAGATCGGGGCACTGTTCTTATGGGGAAAATTCAATCGGTTCCGTGCTCATGCCAAAATTTGCATCTTTTTCTATTTTTTGCCTATGAAAACATGTTTTATTGTACACAAATTAAATTTTATGCATTATACTGTATCATATAATACACCATAGAATAAGTTTTTAATAACTAGATAAAAAAGGCCCAAATCTAAACAATTACTGCACTTTTTCACAGTGTTAGGCTATGAAAACATGTTTTTTGTCTAGGCTACATCAAGTAGCCTAGGCCTAAATCTTATGCATTGTAAATAATAATGTAGACATGGCTAAATGACAGTCCTAACCATAAATACTGTAGATTGGGGCATTGTTTCTATCATGCGAAATTTTATAGGCCTAGGTTCTAAATTCGTCCAGCCACCCCTCAAGTACCCATTTCGCCCCAAATACACTCCAACCTCCATTCAACGGACAAATGCGTGCAAGCACCTGTCCGTTCCTGCTAAATGTCCGTTGCTGCTAAATACTGTCCAGTCCGGATGTAATCCGGAAATTCCTTGAGAAAAATCCGGTGTTGAGTACAGGTGTCTGGATCGTGACATTTAACTGTTATGCATCCTTTTTTTTACTGTACCTGAAATAAATCCTGGTAATCCCTTGTGCTACACCCTATTGATAATGCATAACTATTGAACACACTTAAAAGTGTATATTATTTGGTCTCTATATAATCTGTGAATCATTTCCGATATGATAGAATTAAAGATTTTTTTTCCACCAACTCATAATCAGCAAAAACGACACAAATGTCAATTAAAAACATGTTATAATATGTCCCCATCATTTTGTGTATACCGTGGGAAAAAAAAAAAAAAAAAATCTATCAAACGTAAATCTCCCGTCTGGGAAGCTCGGCGCCTAGACGGAGGGGAGGGTTGAACTATTTTATTTTACTATCTTATTTATTGTTTATCTATGTGCTAGAAGGATATTATATTTTTCAATTCCATCCCATTAGAAATGATTCAAAGATTACAAAAAGTCCAAATAAGACATAGTTATGTTAATGTATAAGGGATTTAGGTAGATGAATTAGAGATAGATAAATAGAAAGAGTGTGTATATCGAGGGAAAAAAACAAAACAAAAAATCTATCAAACGTAAATCTTCCGTCTCTGCTGGCACGGAGGGGAGAGTTGAAATATTTTGTTGACTATCGTATTTATTATTTATCTATGTGCTGGAAGGATAATATATTTTTCAATTCCATCATATTAGAAATGATTCAAAGATTACAAAAAGTCCAAATAAGACATAGTTATGTTAATGTATAAGGGATTTAGGTAGGTGCATTAGAGAGATAAATAGATAGAGCAACGGACTTTGCTCCAACTTTTTTTTCGAGCAACGGACTTTGTCCGTTGCTGGGTCCACTGTCCGACTACGTTTTTTGACCGTAATTGCCGATATCCGGAGAATCGGAGTCCGTTGAATGGAGGTTCGAGTGTACATCAAATAAATACATATGAGGAAAAGACGTATAAATACGTATTATGAGAAGATTACTTACCACAAAGATTTTATTATAAATCATGGTCATATTTAGCCTAGCCTAGGCTAACATCGTCTAGGCTAGGCATTTCAATCGCTTTCGTCCGACATGGACTGGTCTTTGCTCTGTGTTTTGAGCATGAAATTCCTTCATTGCTACCACCAGGCCAACCATCCCTATCACTAGATGTACTAGAGGTTATAATAAACGCGAGTGATAAGGGGTTCAGGCACAAAAAAGCTTGCAAACGGTTGTTTTGTCAACACAGATACTAGCTAAACTGCAAGCGTCTGCTTAGTGATGATGTCATACAAAGATGGCGGCATCTTGTGCATTTGACGATCGGATCTCGGATTCACTCGGATTTCCTCTCTAAACGGCAAGCACCTGGCAGATTCTTTCGTAATGTTAAAACAAAATTATTATTTTTGTTTGTTTTCTAATTTTATGTCGAGTTTTTCGTTATTTTTGCTATTTTTTCGGGTTTCGGTTGGGATTTTGATGCGAGAATTGAGGGTTTTGGCGCGAGAATTGAAATTGGGAATATTTGGTGTGTGGCGCGAGAATTGAATCAGCGAAGACTGATGTAGCGAAAATGGGGGCTCCACTGTACAGCGCTGGTTAGGCCGCACCTGGAATATGCGAACCAGGTGTGGGCTCCATATATGGTAAAGGATATAGAAGCAGTGGAGAAAGTGCAGAGGAGAGCTAGCAAGCTAGTACCAATGTTGAAGAACGCGGGCTATGAACAGAGGTGGAGGACACTGGGACTTCCGACACTGGCATATAGGAGAAAGAGAGGGGATATGATAAGAGACTTTTAAGATAGTGTCAGGAAAGTATGATGAGGATGTGTGTGAAGGTATCTTCTTGATGCGGGAGGGAACAAGAACGAGAGGACACTAAGAAAATTTACAAAGAAAGAAATAGGCTTGAAAAGGCAAAGAACTCATTTTGTGATAGAGTGGTAAATGAGTGGAACGCGCTGCCCCAGTATGAAGTCGATTCCGAATCAATAAGGAAGTTTGAAAGTAATCTTGATAAAGCATGGGGAAGACAAGATTTGAAGTTTGATTATAAAGCAAAAATACAGAATAGTAAAAATGTTGCGTCTGCTACCGCCGCCGCCAAGGCGCCAACACCGTGAACGACCATAGCAGTGCAAGTACTGGCACTGAGCTGGATACACAGGCCTAGTTTGCCTTTTTCCAGAGGATCTACTGTAAGAAATTACTGTATTAATGTACCGGTAGCCTAGTAACAGTTATCACTAACCTCATAAAACTCAAATAATTAATAGAGCAATCAATCTACCATCTCTTCCATTTGGAAAGTGAGCCAGGGAATAGGTGTGTAAATGTACAGTCCATTTGCTTGTCATTTTTCATTTACAAGATGTTAGTAGTCAGGATTTCTGATCTAATTATAGTTCATTGACTGACTATAGTCTAGTCAACAAAAATAGGCTGAATATCATAAGCATTAACCTTTATAACCACAAAAACAACTTTACTAATCAAGCTACTACTTCTACCATTTGGGAAGTTACACCCAAGGAAAAGGCATGGATATGCTGTTTGAATGTCATGATACTCAAATGACATTCAAACAGCACACCACAAACACTAAAAAGAAACTGACAACCAGACTTAATGCCCTCAGGTCACTTGCCCACACAAAATTTGGACACAACAAAGAAACCACCACCACAGTTTATAAACAATACAAGTGATGGAATATGCAAGCCCGGCCTGGGCTTCTAACCTAGCTGAAACACATCATAAGACCTTACAGACTATTCAAAATAAAGCCCTAAAAATCATCACAGGCTGCACAGCTACTTCACCTACAGATCACCTACATCAAGAAACCAAAGTCCTCAAAGTCAAAGATCATCTGGACATGAGAGGCACTCAATTCCTGGCAGCAGCCTCCACGAACCAGCACCACCCACTACACTACATGGCAACACATCCAGACACCAAGAAATGTTAAAACAACACCCAGCACACGCTATCACACACACACATCTGCTGACTCGAGAGGAAGCGGTCCACAGGCTCCAGCTGATTTCTACTTACATGGTTGCAGGCGGGAGTGAGCTATAATCTATCTCTTATTCATATGTAAAGGGGACTCCAGGGATAAGGATGGTGATAAAGAACAAGTAAACTTCGGCTGGCAAGTGGGAAATTAGTGACTAATAATAGAGGGTGTGAGTGAATCATTGGAAGAGACCGCACAATATTGTTGTTTCGGCGCGGGAAGTTCTCGGCTCAATATGGTGGGTAAAAGTATATGCCATATGTAAGTGTATTACCCAGCACAAGAGGCAAGATATTTGGTTCCAGCTACAAGAGGAAATAGGTGGGAAGATGGTTAATGAAGGTGACGAGGGGGCTGAGGAAGAGAGGGGTGATAAAGGCGGGAGTGACGAATCGGAGGGAGAGCCGGATTTTCCCGGTTTCATGAAACATGGACGGCAGAGGACACTGGAAAATTTTGCTTCATGCTATTGAACAAAATCAAGAACTTGGAGGACCGAGTGACCGGCTTGGAGACAGTTAAGAAGGAAATTGTTACAGAGAATGGTGAGTTGAAGAACAGGTTGGAGTTAGTGGAGAGAGAGAAAGGCAGTGATAATGACTAGGCTAGAGGGCGGGTGCCCAACCCCGAAAAGGGTTGAAATAGGGGAGCTATCCCCCCGCCAAAGGCGGCTTTCTAGGGCCTTTCCTAGCTGATGCTGAGAGGATTGGGTTCTAGTCATGTGGTGATGGGCTGGTCTATCAGAGTGAGAACTGAGCAATCTCTGCCATACCCATAGCTTACTCTGACTGTTCCTTTAACTTATATATTTTCTAGATCTCAAGTGACGGCGTCTCTAACGTGGATTGACCTCCCAATCTACCAAGATTGGAAGCCAAAGCATCACATTTTTCCCTTGCCCCTCAACTTTCTCTTCATAATTGCTGAGGGACACAGGGCCCTGGGTGGGGCTTTGGTTTCCCGGGCATTTCCGCACCCCTCCTCAGTTCCCCGCCATGGAGTGGCTTCGGTCACCCAGGCTTTATTGTGGTCGGCGGGGAGGGTTCTGTGGGGGCGCTCGGTTATGGCCTTGGCCTTGCTCAGGGCCTTGGGGCTGTTCGGCCAGGCAGCTTGGGGAACAACAACAACAACAACAACAACAACAACAACAACTAGGCTAGACACCAGTATCTCTGAAGGTAAAAATGCTTGGGGCATGACTAGAGACCAAGTGGTAAAAGATTTAGACAGTGTAAGGACGGCAAACAGTGACAAATTCAGAACGATAATGGATGAACAGAAACAGCAAGATGTTAGGATAAAGGACCAGGTAAAAAGAATGGTTAAGCAAGGCATCCACGAAAACTCTCAGGCCATCCAGGAAGAAAGTCGTAGGGCTAACTGCCTCATAATATCAGGGGTGGAAGAAAAGGAGGAACTAGACTGGACAAAACGAAGAGAGAAGGATGAAGGTCGCATCAACAAGATTCTGGAATCTATTAAGGATGAGGAGGACACCTGGAAGGAGGAAATATCAGACATGTTTAGGCCGGGAAAATATACAAAGGAATACAATAGAATGGTAAAAATCGAATTTAAGTCAAGGACATGTGATGAAATCATGGCAGTAGCAGCTAGGCTAAAAGGGTTAGAGGGTAGGGACAAAATCTACATCAGGCGGGACATACCAGAAGAAGAGAGAAAGAAGGAGGCTGAAAGAAGGAAAAACCGCCAAAGAGGAAAATAGCAAGAGGACAGAACAAGAAAAGAATATTTTTTTTTACAGAGTAAGAAAGGGGGAAGATTATGAAACTTTCGGTAAAGAGAAACTAAAAGAAAAAGAGGTTAGGGAACAGACCGCCGCAGATAAGGCACTTGGAGCAGGTAATGGGGGACTAGAAAGTATAAGGATTCTATATAGCAATGTCGATGGGCTAATCTCTAAGAAATTAGAACTAACAGACTTACTCAATACTAAGAAACCAGAAATAGTATGTCTCACAGAGACAAAACTAAGAGAGGAACTTGATATAAATCTGCTAGGATGGTCTGAATACAGGATTTGGAGGAGGGACAGAAAATTTTGACATGGAGGTGGAGTGTGCATCCTTACTAGGAAAGATTTGATTGTGTCCGAGATAAAACTAGAAACTTCAATAGCAGAAGTTTTAGCACTAGAAATTGGTGGAAACGAAAAAATAGTGGTGATAGTAGCGTATGTACCTCCCAAGACGAAGACATGGAGTAAGGAGGAGCATAGCCTAATGCGTAAGGAAACAATTAGTGTACTAGAAAATATCTTAGCTTCAAAGGATGAAATAGTCATGTGTGGGGACCTTTAACTGCAAGGAAGTGAATTGGGAAGAACTTGAACCCGGAACAGGAGAGGAAAGTTGGGGCTATGAATTTTTAAGTATTGCCATGGAAAATTCTATATACCAACATGTAAAAGAGTCAACAAGAGTAAGGGGAAGTGATCAACCAGCTAGATTGGACCTTCTCTTCACAAGAAGGGAGGAGGAGGTTCAAAGTATTCAGTACCTATGCCCACTAGGAAAAATCGACCATGCAGTTCTCGACATAGACCTACTATTGAAGCATAATCTACCCAAGGAAAGGGAAAAGCACAAGGAAAATCACTGGATGTATTCCAGAACCGATTTCGCAGGACTACGGGATTTTTTCGTCACAAAATTGGGATCAGGTGTTACCTGAAAGTGAGGTAGACAAAAAACTCAAGGCATTCATGGAGATCTATGATACTGGTATAAAAACTTTTGTCCCAAAGTACATTAATAACAGAAAAAAAGGAAATCGCAAAGAATGGTTTAACCGCGAATGTAGGCAAGCACAGGAAGCAAAAAAACAAAGCCTGGAAAAAGATGAGAAACTGGGATTCGGAAGATAACAGGCAAAAGTATAAAGAGGAGAGAAACAAATACACAGAAATGAGGAGGTCAGAGGCAAACCATGAGAAAGGGATAGTGGAGAACTATGAAAAGAATCCAAAAAAAAAATTCAAGTTTGTAAACGGCAAAAGGAAGATAAAAGCCACAATCGTAAAGATTAAACGTGGAAACAGAATCATAGAAGAGGATACAGAAATTGCGGAAGAACTAAATAGACATTTTGCATCAGTATTTAGTAGTGTCTGCACCATCAGTGCATAGTTTCAAAGCACGGTATGACAAACATATCTTAGGAGGCGGGAATTAACGAGCATGCTCACTCCCGCAAATACAACTAGTGTAAGTACAGTACAACTATTGTAAGTACAAATATTATCTTCTCTCCCTCCCTGCCCACCCCAAACCAGCTCCCAGAAGCACATCCATACTCATATCTCTTGCCGTTCCATCCACTCATAAACACCACGCAGCTGCAGGCACGACCTCCCGAAATCCATCCTTCTGAATCCTCCCTTCCTCGCGAGGAGAGAGTCCACCTGGCCAGGCTGAGATGCGGACACCATCCAGCCCTTCTGAGCTATCAGAACAGACTGGATGACTCCGTCGTTGACTCCTGCCCAGGTTATAACACAGCACCCCATACTATTAAACACATCATAGAAGACTGCATTTCACACAACCACTTACGCCAACAACACAATCTACACGCCTTGAGAGCACTGTGGGAAAGCTCGACCGCGGCCATGGCCTTCCTTAGGGACTCGGGGCTGTTCGGCCAGGCAGCTTAGGGAACAACAACAGCCTATTTTTCATACCCCTTTTTGAATTACAGAGATTATGGGTCAAGATGTTTGGCCTATTTATAGTGAATGGATTTTAGTAAATAAGTTCAATTGTTCAACATAAATCAAGGTGTAACTAACACTTTGATAAGGTTGATCCTAGTAGAGGCGGAGTCTTTTTTGCTGGGACTACGACCTTTATCTTCCTTCTTGTCCTGTGTGATGGGAGCAGCAGACACCACCATCATCAGCTGGTGCAGTCCAGTCATCAACAGCCACGACCCCATCAACTGCAGGTTCTGGACATGCTGGAGACAACAAATATATGGTTACTTAAATTTAACTATTAATTATATGAACAGATACTCTGGTTACTCTTTTTCATTAATCAATTACTGCAGAGCCGTAGTAAAACACCAACTATACTGCCACAAATTCCTTTCAATAATAATAGCGGACAGTGTGCAAGATGCTGAGGCCAAATTCAGAGAATGTGATTGTGTTCTTTTATTTAATAATTTTCATTTTAGTAAGCGTTGTTTACACATAGCGATTTTGATAATTTAATTTGACTTTATATTGTCCTTGTCCCAATTTTGGTTTGTTTAGTTTGCAAGTTTTACATTTTAATGGAGAGAGGGCATGGCGAGCAAGGGTTTAAGAGTCAATATTAACAAAACCAAGGTTATGCATTGTAGATTGAGACAAGGCAATGTGGAAAAGAGCGGTGTATACCCGTGTGCAGTGTGTGGAAAGGGTGTGGGCATTAACTCAATTCAATGTAGCATCTGTCGATGTTGGGTACACCATGGGAGTAAGCGCTGTAGTAGAATAAAGGGACCCCTGCCGAAGGATAAGTCAGAAATAGAGAAATTTGAGTGCGTAGTGTGCAAAGGCGAGCTTGTTAAGTGATGATCCTGTGGCTGTGAATTTTGGAAATGAGTCATTGGAGCTGGTGAACAAGTTTTGTTACCTAGGAGATACCATCTCTGCCGGTGGTAGGGCCGAGGCTGCCACTGTTGCTAGAATTATATGTGGCTGGGGGAAGTTCAGAGAACTGCTGCCAATCCTGACCATGAAGAGAATGCCTCTCCCCCTGAAGGGAAAGGTGTATGCCTCATGTGCTAGAAATGCAATGACGTATGCCTCAGAAACATGGGCCGTTAAAGTAGAGGATGACAACAGAATGGAACGTAATGAGATGAGAATGGTGAGATGGATGTGTGGGGCCAGACTACAGGATAGAATAGCAAATGTTGAGCTGAGGAGGCGTTTAGGTATAAAGAGTATTAGCGAGGTGATGCATACAAGTCTTTGTCTATCCTCTAACGTCTTCCCTTCATGCTGGAAGTTTGCTCACATTCAACCTGTCCCAAAGAAGGGTGACCGCTCTCAACCCTCCAACTATCGTCCAATTGCTCTTATCTCTTGTCTTTCTAAAGTTTTGAAACTATTCTTGCTTCCAAATTTCTTAAGCATTTCTCTTCTCATAATCTGCTCTCAGATCGCCAGTATGGCTTCCTTAAGGGTCGCTCTACTGGTGATCTTCTTTCATATCTTACTAACTCTTGGTCATCCTGCTTTCGGGACTTCGGTGAGACTTTTTCTATTGCACTAGACATATCGAAAGCCTTCGATAGAGTCTGACATAAATCTTTAATTTCTAAACTACCCTCCTTCGGTTTCTATCCC
Organism: Lithodes maja; assembly: GCA_037953745.1. Lineage (NCBI taxonomy): Eukaryota > Metazoa > Arthropoda > Malacostraca > Decapoda > Lithodidae > Lithodes > Lithodes maja. The sequence goes on from JBAKBP010017584.1 coordinate 29,662, forward strand.
TCCATCTGTGCCTTTGTCTCCAATTTCCTTTCCGGCCGTTCCATAGCCGCGGTTGTGGACGGCCATTGTTCACTTCCTCACCCTATAAACTCCGGTGTTCCTCAGGGCTCTGTCCTATCTCCTATTCTCTTTCTAATTTTTATAAATGATCTCCTTAACTGTACCTTAATTCCCATCCATTCATACGCAGACGACTCAACCTTACACTACTCCATTAGTTTTTCAGAACGCCCCAGCCAGCAATCCCTCAACGACAAACGTAATGAAGCCATAGAACTCTTAAATTCTGATCTAAATACTATTTCCAATTGGGGCAGAGAAAACCTTGTTAACTTTAATGCTTCCAAAACCCAATTTCTCCATCTATCTACCCGTCAGGATCTCCCAGCGGAGTATCCCTTATTCTTCAACAATACAAAAATCAACCCTTCATCTTCTCTCAATATTCTTGGTGTCTCTTTTTCTTCTGCTCTCATTTGGAAGGACCATATTACCAGTCTTGCTAAGGCAGCCTCCCAGAAGCTGGGTGTGCTCAACCGCCTTAGGGGGTTCTTTTCCCCTGCACAGCTTCTTGCTCTGTACAGGGGCATAGTGCGCCCTTGTATTGAGTTTTTTTTTTTTTTTTTTTTTTTTTTTTTAAAGAGACAATGAACGGAGGAAGGAAAAACACAGATAAAACAAAAAGGTCCATGTGCCTAAAGGCATCCTCCATTCATAAAATGTTTGTAACAACTGGATTTAAACATTTGTAGATTGTAAGTTTGTGGAAAGCAATTCGAGGGAAGTGAATTCCAAAGAGTAGTAGCTCTGGGGATAAATGAATTCTGATAAGCAGAAGTTCTGCATTGTGGAGGAGAAAGTGTAAATTCATGGGCACTCTCAGCTGCCCTAGTTCTACGGGGAAAGATGTGGAGAGGCGGCACAATTGAAGCAAGTTCCTCGGAACAATTGCTGTGAAAATATCTGTAGAATAATGCAAGGGATGCAACGTTTCTTCGTATGGATAATGTAGGAAGGTCCTGTGTGATTGCAGGGTTATTGATTAATCTAATAGCTTTATTTTGAATTTTGTCCAACTGCCTCAATGCAACCACTCCACTTCCACCCCATAGAGGTGAACAGTAATCCATCTGAGAACGCACATGACTTTTATATATCCCGGCCAACTGCTCGTCAGTGAAGAATTCTCGAACTCTGTACAGGAGTCCCAGTTTTTTAGAGGCATTCTTAGCAATGCTTCTAACATAATGTGTCCAGCTCAAGTTAGTAGTTAATGTTACACCGAGAATGTCAATACTAGGGGAAGTGGGAATATTTACATCATTAAAAAATATATGGGAGTCAGTGAGATTCTGTCGGTTAGAAAATTGAATGTACAGTAAAAGTCCGTTAATCCGACGACCGATGATTAGAATCTCCCAATAGTCCGAATTTTTCAATTTGAGGCCAAATCCGAATTCTCCGATGGTCCGAATTTCAAGAAGTCCCAAAGTCCCCTTTTTGAGGCATTAGGCCACTCAAATGACACATAATGGAGCACACACATATCATATGTTCATGAATTCACTTTAAAAGTTTACCATTGTCATTGTAGCCTATTACCTACTTCAAAACATTCAGATTAATGGTCAAAGGAATCTGCTGATATAAACGTCTTCTTCTTCTTCCGTCTACTAGCAAGTTTGTCTTGCTCTTTAACCCTCCGACCCCGGCTATATATTATATAAATATTCCTCGAAATCCGGGTGTTTTGGCCGAAAAACGTCTAGGCTAGGCTACCGTATATTCGTTAATCAGACTGCTTCCCGCATTCCCGCGCATCCCCAAGCGTAGCTGTGTTATTTACCTGTAAAATGGCATTAAGTAGAGCTCTCTAAGTCAACTGGGTGAGCTGTGATGATGATTTCATTGGAGATAACTTTATGGCCAAACCAGCCACTTTACACCACTTTTCGATACTGAACAACAACATACAGGCACACAAGAACAAGCGACGCTCTCCTTCTTGTGGCCGGAGATGCGGAGCGTCGGTCCAGCCGGCTGTTGTTTACATGCGTCGGACCGACGCCTCGCACACGAAGCTCACAGGCTTTCAAGCAATGGTACAATGTAGTACCACCCGGGTTCCTGGGGCCAAAAAAAAATGGTACACGTGTGTACCAACCGGGTTTGAAGGGTTAAGATCAGATGTGGTTCGGGAAGTAATGCCTTAACAACGGCACCTCCCTGAGAAGTTCTTGTAATTTTCCTTTTGTGATTTTCCTTTTGTGATGTGCTCTGTTATATTATATTGTATTGAAAGCACCCTTGTCTTGTTGTCTTGAAAGCACCCTTGGGACGCTCCGATCACTGAACTATAAATAGTAGCGTATCGGAACGTCCAAAGGTGCGTTTTCAAGCTCAAGGCTAATACATCCAAAGGTGCATTTTCAAGCTCAAGACTGATTCATTCAGTCTTGAGCTTGAAAATGCACCTTTGGATGTATTAGCCTTGAGCTTGAAAACGCACCTTTGGACGTTCCGATACGCTACTATTTATAGTTCAGTGATCGGAGCGTCCCAAGGATGCTTTCAAGATAACAAGACAAGGGTGCTTTCAATACAATATAATATAACAGAGCACATCACAAAAGGAAAATCACAAAAGGAAAATTACAAGAACTTCTCAGGGAGGTGCCGTTGTTAAGGCATTACTTCCCGAACCACATCTGATCTTAAAGAGCAAGACAAACTTGCTAGTAGACGGAAGAAGAAGAAGACGTTTATATCAGCAGATTCCTTTGACCATTAATCTGAATGTTTTGAAGTAGGTAATAGGCTACAATGACAATGGTAAACTTTTGAAGTGATTTCATGAACATATGATATGTGTGTGTGCACCATTGTGTCATTTGGGTGGCCTAATGTCTCGATGTTTTCGTCATACACAGGTTCATAGGGGTAAAGTCCGATAATCCGAAAAATCCACTAATCCGAACGAGGGCCGGTCCCCTGCCCTTCGGATTAACGGAAGTTTACTGTACTTGGTTTTCTGTGCATTAAAGGAAACTAGATTCTTTTGTCCCCATCCATTAATTCTAGAAAGGTCCTGGTTCAGAGAAATTGCAGTGTTTATTTTTGAATTTATAAGATCGGGTTGGGTGAAAGAATTGGTAAATGTGAAGGAACTGTGGAGTGTTGAGTCCTCTGCGTAGGAATGTATTGGATTATGAGTGGTAGATATGAGATCATTGATATGAATGAGGAACAGAATTGGGGCCAAAACTGATCCCTGGGGAACACCAGCATTTATTGAGTGAAATTGAGAATAAAGGCCATCTACCATTACACGTATTTTTCTGTTATGAAGATAAGAAGAAATTAGTGGAACTAATGATGCAAGGCCGTAGTGTGACATCTTCGACAATAAGGATTGATGCCAGACTCTATCAAATGCCTTTGATATATCCAGTGCTATTGTATGTGTTTCACCATGTTGGTCTGTAGCTTGGTTGATTTGATGCGTAAGAAGGCAAAGCATGTCTGCAGTTGATCGACATCGTCTAAAACCATATTGCTTATCACTGATTAATTTATTATTCTCAAGATGCTTAATTATGTGATTATTTAATATAATTTCAAAGACTTTACCAAGAGTGGAAGTTATAGCTATTGGTCTGTAGTTTGATGGATCTGAAGAGGCACCTTTTTTAGGAACTGGATGGATGTTTGCTTCTTTCCAGGGGACTGGGAAGCATGAGGTATGAGTACAGACGGAAAAATTTTGCCAATACAGGAGCGAGCACCAAGGAGCAATTCTTAAGTACTATTGGAGGAATTTCATCTGGACCAGGAGCCTTATCTACCGAGAGATTCTGCAAAATAGTTTTGACATGTCTGGTGTGGATCTTAAGTGAGGGAATTTCAGGCGAATTAAAATTAAGTACAGGGACATCTTGATTTATTTCATCTAAGGTTGAGTTGGTGGAGAAAATATCCGCAAGAAGGTTAGCTTTACCTCGTGGGTCACTTACAAGATTGCCAGTCGGAAATTTTAATGGTGGAATGGATGAAGCAGTAGTGAAGTTGGATTTAAATGAGTTAAGAGTAGACCAAAATATTTTGTTATCATTTGGATTATTTAGAAGTTTATTTGCCTGCTTGTGGAGAAAGTTTGATTTAGTTAGGTTTAATACAGTTTTGGCATGATTTCTGATGTTTCTAAAGTAATTAAAGGCTTCATGTGTTTTTGATCTTGTGTATGCATTGTAGGCTATTGCTTTTTGTTCAGTTACTCTAGCACAATTATGGTCAAACCATTTAGGTGAATTAGATCTTTTACTGTACTTTTGATGAGGAATAAAAGTTTCCATTCCAATTTTTACAAAATCTTGTATGTGGCTCAAGGTGGAGTGTGCATCATTAGAAAAGAAAGAGGTCCAGGGAATATCAATAAAGAAACCTTGAAGACCCTCCCAGTCTGCCCTATCGTAATGCCATTTAGTCACCAAAACAGGTTCAGAGTGGGAAGGTGTGGTAGGTGATAGACAGGTGGCCTGTATCAGACAGTGATCAGAAGATCCAAGCGGGGACCTCACTGTAACATCATAATTTTCTGAATTGGTTGTTAAAAATAAGTCCAGTAGGTGGGAATTATGATTAGGATTATCTGGTACACGGGTGGGTTGGTTGACTAGTTGAGTGAGATTAAATGAGTCTGCAAATAGCTCACATTCAAGACCAGCATCATCAGTCCTGGCTGAATGAGTGAGCCATTCAACATTATGGACATTAAAATCACCCAACACAGTGATTTCAGAAGAAGCATTTAAGTTGAGGACACTGAGTTGTGAGGACAGAGAATCAAAAAGACTTTGCTGTGGGGAGGTTCCTCTCACACCGCTCTCCTAGACAAAGTTGAAAGGAAGGCCTTTCGTATCATTAACTCCCGTCCACTCACCAACTCTCTGCAATCTCTCTCTCTCCACCGCAATGTTGCATCTCTCTCGCTATTCTATCGCTACTATAATAATCAGTGTTCCTCAGAGCTATCCCAGTGCATACCACCTCCTTTACGTAGGGCACGTGGTATCCGTCTTGCAACTCAATCCCACCCCTACTCTGTGCAACTCTCCAACCCAAGAGTGAAACGTTACTCTCAAACTTTCTTCTACTCAACAGCTGAGCTCTGGAACTCTCTCCCAGAATCAGTCTTTCCCTCTTCCTATGTAAATTGCTTCAAACTCCGTGTGTCCAGGCATTTTGGCTCGAACGTCCCTTGATTTTGGCCCTGTCACTCTTTCAACTATGGGGGAGGCACTCGCTATAGGCAGTTATGCCTTTTGCCTCCCTCAATCACATAGAAAAAAAAAAAAAAAAAAAAAAAAGTAGACTGGGATGGTATGGACATGTGGAGAGAATGGATGAACAAAATTGGGTGAAAAAATGCAGGTCTGTGATTGTGGAGGGAGCTGCACCAAGGGGTGGACCGAGGAAGACCTGGGATCGGACTATACGTGCCGATCTCAAATCCAAGAACTTGACAAGTGAAGCAGCCCTTAACAGGGTTGCCTGGAACGCCGCCATTAGGACAAGAGACTGAAACTGCACGTATGTGTGGAACACTCAGTCTTAAAATTTTGTGTATGTATATCATGAAACCTTTCTTAACCCTCTCACTACCATATGACGCAGAGGTTGCCAGATTAGCAATAATAAATAGAGTTCTCTCACTCTTATAATTACCTCTCCAAAATTAGTTTTCTGCCCACAGCGAACTCAAAGACAACTGCAGAGGTTGAAGTAATTAAACTAAAGGTTTCTAAATACCCCTGATGGTAACAAAGGCTTTAAAGTATCCCTAATAGGCTCAAAATTGCGTCAAGGACGTGAGAGGGTTAATTTAATTTAGGCCAATATTATATTAATTTACTCAGCCCACGTAGGATCTGTTGAAGGACATGTTTGAAATAAAAGATACACATGTTACGGTACTCTTATCCATTAGCCACAAACTCGGGTTATTCTTTTTCACTGTGCAGTAGTCTATTGGCCAGATACAGAAATTATAATTAAAACTTGCAAAATAAACAAACCAAAATGTATACGAACACAGTAAAAAGACAAAACAACTAATCAAAATCGCTATGTGGAAACAACGCTGAAGTAAAATAATAATTTATAAATAAAAGAACACAATCCACCACATAGGGTGTCCATTACTACATGAGCAAATTTATTGTATGTATGTATGTATTTTATTATCAATTATTTATTATTATAGATCAGCCATAGTGATAACATGATGGGGCGTTGTTGTGGCAAGACTTTGTTGTACTGTGCTGCAGTAAAGACTGTAGCCACCGTGTTATGATTGCTATGCACTGTGTGATAGTACCATGAAAGCCACATTCACTGTGGACGGTTGCGATCTTTAAACCCGTATGTATGTATCTATTATTTGTAATTATAATGAAGTTTTAGAAAATCTTTCAGAAAATTATATTTTCAATAACTATAAATGCGTATATGAAAGTCAGAAAACAGACGTAATGCATTATAAAATTTAATTTATAGTCTGATAGGTCATAATTATACAGTACAGTATTAACAGGTACAGTAATGTAGAACTAGTTAAATATTTTGCAAATCAAAAATTAGTGGAGCTACACTATGTCAAAAAATTTATAAATATAGAATAGGGAATAATAAAGCAACATGGGACAAAATGTTAAAAGATATTATTTTTTCAATGAATAGATTATAAGAGACATTTTTTAAAATTGTGTGCTGCAATGCGAGGGAGCTAGAAGCATGGTCAAAATTATTAATTAAGTTAATTAGAAATAAAATTTTCTCCTTAACCCGGGAGCTGCGGGGAGACTCTTAAGAGTTCCCCCGGCGGACTGCGGGAAGACTCTTGAGAGTAAGTAAAATAAAAAATCAACTTTTGACATCGAAAAAAACATATTTTTTTTATTTTTATTTTTATTTTTTTATTTTTTTATTTTTTTTTGGCCCCTGGGCCATGCAAAATCTCAGTCCTCTACCTCCCCTCCTTCCCCACTTTCCTCCTCTCCTTCAGTTATCACCTATTTTCCCTATTATTCCCTTATTCTGAGGTATATTTTCGTGCTAACATTAGCGAGTTGCAAGCAGGGTGTTGTCATCACTGATGGCAAGCGAGTGCAAGAGAGAGAGAGAGAGAGTATCGATCGACTGTGTCTCAGTGGCCTTGGGGGAAATTGGCGGGAAAGCAGTTTGCCTCACCCATACATTATACAACTCGCGGGCTATATCTCCGATTTTGACCATCCAAACGCTGTTTTCACTCGTTTTATTGTTGTTTCAGGTTAATACCTTTATAATCAACCCATAATAGGCGCATATGGATAATTATTAATGCTATTAATGGTACAATGAATATTTTAGTGACGGAAACACCTCAAATACGTCAGCACAGGGGGACGTTTTCAATTACCCCCATGCGCACTTGTTAGGTTAAGAAATTAATATGATATTTCGGATTTTGGGCGGGCTTGTGGTGGTAAACTTCGCTGAGTGTCTGCCTGCTGAGACCGGAACCTCTCCAGGTCTGGGACCTGGGTATCTTTTGCTGGAGACCCCAATTGGGCCTGGGTCTCTGGGTTTTCTCCTAGGCGACCTACAGTAGATGCGTGTGAAATTGTGTTTTGTCATTTATTTATTATATTTTTTTAATTTATTTACCCTGGTTCAAGAGCCCCACTTGGCAGCCTTCTAGAAGTGGGGGTAACATACTAAGCTACCACAAAAAACTTGAGTACCGTAAACTGTGATCAGACGTTTCTTTAGGCGTTTTAGTTTATTACCGGTAAGGTACTCTACATACAAACTTGGTGATGGGCTGGTCTATCAGAGTGAGAACTGAGCGATCTCTGCCATACCCATAGCTTACTCTGACTGTTCCTTTTACTTATATATTTTCTAGATCTCAAGTGACGGCGTCTCTTCCGTGGATTGACCTCCCAATCTACCAGATTGGAAGCCAAAGCGTCACATTTTTCCTTTGCCCCTCAACTTTCTCTTCATAATTGCTGAGGGGCACAGGGCCCTGGGTGGGGCTTTGGTTTCCCGGGCGTTTCCGCTCCCTCCTCAGATCACCGCCATGGAGTGGCTTCGGTCACCCAGGCTTTATTGTGGTCGGCAGGGAGGGTTCTGTGGGGGCGCTCGGTTATGGCCTTGCTCGGGGACTTGGGGCTGTTCGGCCAGGCAGCTTGGGGAACAACAACAACAACATACAAACTTCTGTGGTGATGGGCTGGTCTATCAGAGTGAGAGCTGAGCGATCTCTGCCATACCCATAGCTTACTCTGACTGTTCCTTTTACTTATATATTTTCTAGATCTCAAGTGACGGCGTCTCTTCCGTGGATTGACCTCCCAATCTACCAAGATTGGAAGCTAAAGCATCACATTTTTCCTTTGCCCCTCAACTTTCTCTTCATAATTGCTGAGGGGCACAGGGCCCTGGGTTGGGCTTTGGTTTCCTGGGCGTTTCCGCACCCTCCTCAGCTCCCCGCCATGGAGTGGCTTCGGTCACCCAGGCTTTATTGTGGTCGGCAGGGAGGGTTCTGTTGGGGGCGCTTGGTTATGTCCTTGGCCTTGCTCGGGGCCTTGGGGCTGTTCGGCCAGGCAGCTTGGGGAACAACAACATACAAACTTCTGTTTGACACCATTTTGAAATCAATGTGTAGCTGGATGAAGAGCGCTGTATCACAAACATGTAAACAGTTTTGTTACTTATTTTGTATGAAAGATATTCAACATTAATACTTTTTGGCCCTGTCTCGAGTCAGCCAACCCCAGCTATGGGGTGTGTGCCTGAGAATTATACATACATACATACAGTACATTTATACCTATAATGTCCAAATTCACCCCATTCCAGAGTACTTTACTACTCACATGCCCTCCAGCTCTGGTAGATGACCTGACAGCATTGAGGATAACATTGAAGAGGTCGAGGGCCTTCTCAGCAATCACTGGGGCAGCTGTGTCCAGGTCATCCTCACGGGGTGGTGGGGGAGTCTGTGGTCACAGTAGTAAGGAAATTATTTTAAAAGTCCAAAGACAATTTCATTAAATATTCTAAATAAAGATGCAACAGTCAATTATCTAATATTTTTACTAAAGAAAGAGGAACTGCAAATAATACTTATTTACCCTAATTCTATTCCCCTCACACAATGTAACGTAAATTATAAAGTTGAATATTTTCTTGATATAAATATAGAGATTGTTAATGAACAGTGCATACTTAAAGTATATCACAAAGTTGATGATTTTAATTTGAACGTAATAAACTTTCCTTTCCCTAGTAGTAATATCGATAGTAAAATAACTTATAATTGTTTTTATTCCCAATTAATAAGATTTTGTAAAATCTGCACTAAAGTAGATGACTTTTGGGCTAGAGCTAGGTTACTATACAGACTCTTAGTGGACAGAGGTTTTGAGGCAAGTAAATTGTTCCATAAATTTAATCTCTTTAGGGTCAATTATTGTGACTGTATTCTAAAATTTGACATCAATAATTTTAATCAAGCATTTTTAACTTGAAGTTTCTTGTATAACCTCTGCTTACTTTTTGTCTGTATTTATTGTTTTTTGTCTGTATTTATTGTTTATCTTTTTTCTTTTTCTTTTTCTATTATTAATATTAATATTGATGATTTTTTAAATTTATTGTTCTTGTTAACCCTCCGACCCCGGCTATATATTATATATATATTCCTCGAAATCCGGGTGTTTTGGCCGAAAAACGTCTAGGCTAGGCTACCGTATATTCGTTAATCAGACTGCTTCCCGCATTCCCGCGCATCCCCAAGCGTAGCTGTGTTATTTACCTGTAAAATGGCCTTAAGTAGAGCTCTCTAAGTCAACTGGGTGAGCTGTGATGATGATTTCATTGGAGATAACTTTATGGCCAAACCAGCCACTTTACACCACTTTTCGATACTGAACAACAACATACAGGCACACACGAACAAGCGACGCTCTCCTTCTTGTGGCCGGAGATGCGGAGCGTCGGTCCAGCCGGCTGTTGTTTACATGCGTCGGACCGACGCCTCGCACACGAAGCTCACAGGCTTTCAAGCAATGGTACAATGTTGTACCACCCGGGTTCCTGGGGCCAAAAAAAAATGGTACACGTGTGTACCAACCGGGTTTGAAGGGTTAAAAGAGTACTCTTTGTTTAAATCTGTTGTTACTTCATATTTTGCAATTATTTGTCTTTATATTATATGTATTCATTGTCGATAGTATCAATTGCTTACTTTTGCGATTTCCTTAGTTTATTTGTGCTATAAATGTAGGTTATTTGTAGGGTAGTTATTGATAGGGGTCACTTGAGGCATGCTATGCTTACAGGTACCTACCCGATAGCACTATCGTTAGTGAGTGCTGTACTGTATTTTATATATTATTTTGTAATAGTATAGATATCTTATCAATATTTGTATTTTGTACTATTGTTAATGTCTTGTCATGTTGCAAATTTGATTTTAAATAATATTTTGACATTTAACATTTAGTTTCTTTATTCATGCAGAGTTTAGTAAAATTTGCCAGAACGTCCCGGACTTCCCAAACTTGACTACTTCCTTTAACGTGACGATAGTGCGTTGTTATATGTGCGATTAGTTTGCTTGGGAAACAGATTAACTTGCTCATGTAGTAATGTACACCCTATGTGGTGGATTGTGTTCTTTTATTTAATAGTTTTCATTTTAGTAAGCGTTGTTTCCACATAGCGATTTTGATAATTTAATTTGACTTTATATTGTCCTTGTCCCAATTTTGGTTTGTTTAGTTTGCAAGTTTTACATTTTAATGTAAATGCTGTAGTAAAAGTATCAACCCCTTGAGATGCAGAACCGCGAATCAAGTGGTTTGGAGGTTTTCCTAAAGTATACAACCATGTGATGATGGGCTGGTCTATCAGAGTGAGAGCTGAGCGATCTCTGCCATACCTATAGCTTACTCTGACTGTTCCTTTTACTTACATATTTTCTAGATCTCAAGTGACGGCGTCTCTTCCGTGGATTGACCTCCCAATCTGTCAACCAAGAGGTTGGCAGATTGGAAGCCAAAGCGTCACACTTTTCCTTTGCCCCTCAACTTTCTCTTCATAATTGCTGAGGGGCACAGGGCCCTCGGTGGGGCTTTGGTTTCCCGGGAATTTCCGCACCCTCCTAAGCCCTCCGCCTTGGAATGGCTTCAGTCACCCGGGCTTTATTGTGGTAGGCAGGGAGGGTTCTGTGGGGGTGCTCGGTTATGGCCTTGGCCTTGCTCGGGGCCTTGGGGCTGTTCGGCCAGGCAGCCTAGGGAACAACAAACAACCACGCTAATAGCGTTTCCAAGCCAGGGCAAGCCTTCAGAAATTTGGTGGCAAAAACCAATCAACTCAATTCGCATGAAACTTTCGCTACGAATAACGATCGATGTTAAGAAAATAGGCAAACAATTAGCAACGCTTATGACAATAAATAAAATAGCGAGAAATCAATCCTTGTGCGAGTGGCCAGTCTTTGCACAAAGTCAGACGGGGGCTTAGTACGTCTTCCGCGCCTTTTAAAGCCGATTTGTGCATCCTGGAACCCTCCTGTTATTGGCATGTGTATGTAAAATATACAGTACTATAAGAATATTGTGTGGTATTCAAATTATTATTTTTCGTAAACATAGTTAGTGTATCGTAATAATGGAGTATTGAAAATAAAATTTGAATTTTGAAACTGCTACGCGAGTTATTCATATTTGAAGAATGCTTATTTATAAATATTCGTAGAAAAAAACCTATTAGTCTAGATGGTTTGTTGTTGTTTTATTCTCTTCCTCACACAATTATCTATACAGTCCTCCCTCGGGTAGCGCGGCTTTGGCCAGTGCGGTTTTGCTCTAACACGGGTACCCCAAATGTGCCGAGTCAGCATCTAACACGCTTTGTTTATGTAGCACTCGTGGCGGGTGGCGGCTGGTCGGCATCTCTCGGCATCTGTCGGCATCTGTCGGCCTGTGACGGCAGACTCGTCAGACCCGTATATACCGGCGTGTATAAGACACATTTATAAACCTCCAAAACCATGGATGGCCTTATACTATGAATATACTTTCAATGCAAGTTAATTTGAAACACCGAGATTCGTCAGCTGATTTTCCGTGTGTTATTGTTGAGTCAGTTTGTGTGTGTGTGTGTGTGTTGTTCTTGTGTGGCTATGTCTAAACCCGAGTTATTTCTGTATGCAATAAAATTTTATTATAATTTACTCTATGGAATTGAATTTCATTTTACCAAATAATATTTATAATAGTAAAAGCCAAAGAAAAAATACATTAAACTATAACTCTAATGAAGGCGGTAGATTGTTGGCAAGTTTAGCCAAGCTGCCACCACCTGCCTCTCACGCAGACGACATGTGGTTTGTTATTGTTGTACTACAGCTGAGCAGCATTGGTTTCGTGTCAAATAAATGGCATTTCATAATACCAATGGTCTTAATTGGATATATTATTGACCCCTAGTATGAAGGTATGTTGCCAACGTAATAATACTGACAAATAAATAGATAAATCGGGTGGTAAATGGGTCAAAAAGGGGACTTTGGGGAAGTGGCCAGAACCAATAGAATTAATCCCATAAGTTCTTTGCTTTGTGTAGCGCGTGTTTGCGTAGCACGGCGCGGTCCCAGCATGATATACCCGCGCTACCCGAGGGAGGACTGTACATATAAGTAGGGTATTAGGTTGTGTTGCAGTTTCGCAGGGCCTGGCGCTGAGGCTAGCGGCGCGTCTGACGGTATGGTCGGGTGTGTGTGGGGGTGTTTGTGGGCGTGTTTGTATGTGGGTGCATCCACTGTGGTGGTGCGTGTGACACAGTGTTGGCAGTAGCCGTCCGCTGCTGCCTGGTACTTGGTACTAGCAACCCTACACGCCGCACCCACACGAGACACGTCCACACCCGTACTAAATATGTCCACACCCGTACTAAATATGTCCACACCCGTACTAAATACGTCCACACCCGTACTAAATACGTCCACACCCGTAGGCCCAATAAATACGTCCACAACGGCGGGCCGTTGGGCAGCTAGGAGCTCTTCCTCGATGGTACCCATAAAAAAATTCGCAAAAAGAACTCCTAGGGGGCTGCCCATCGCCTGCTGGAGCTGTGTACCAAGGAGGCCCCCTTCCTTTGCCCCCGGGGCAACATGTACAAGCAGATAGACGGTGTGGCGATGGGCAACCCCCTAGGAGTTCTTTTTGCGATTTTTTTTTATGGGTACCATCGAGGAAGAGCTCCTAGCTGCCCAACGACCCGCCGTCTACTGTAGATACGTGGATGACATCTTCGTGCAAATCAAGGACCTCCACGAACTACAGGAACTCCAGCGTCGCTTCATGACCTCCTCCGGACTTAACTTCACCTTTGAAAAATCAAACAATGGACAACTCCCCTTCCTCGACATCCTCGTAGCTCTGAACGACCATGGGTTCAAAACCACCGTCTACACTAAACCAACGAACACAGGACAATGCCTCAACGGCGATAGTGAATGCCCCCGCCGTTATCTTCTATCCTCCATCTCCGCCTATGTAAGGAGAGCCCTCACGCACTGCTCTACCTGGGCCGACACCCACCAGGAACTAGAAAGACTATCCCAAGTTTTAGTGAATAATGGATACTCCAACTCCGACATCTCCAGCACCATCAACCACCATCTTGAAAAATGGTACACCCAAAGCCCTCCCAACATTGACCCCCCCAATGAAATTAAGATCTTCTACCGCAATTACATGTCCTCTGAACACAAAAATGACGAGGCCGTCTTAAAAGAAATAATCTCCAAGCATGTCCACCCAACCAACCCGGAAAACAAAATCAAATTAATAATTTATTACAAATCACCCAAGACCTCCAACCTCGTTCTCCGCAACAAACCAGCTTCCACCAAGATAAAGAGCCCGATGACCGACGATCACGTCATTTACCAACATACCTGTAATTATGAGGACTGTGGACCTCATTCCTATATTGGCATGACGCAGACTAGTCTTTCACGTCGGTTAACTCTTCACCTTCAGGCTGGAGCCATCAAAGACCACTATCTCACCCCCAACCACCCCCACCTCACACGCAACGAGTTAGAGAAACACACCACCATACTCGATAAAGAAAGTGACCCAAGGAGATTACCTATACTCGAAGCGCTATATATCCAAGCCTTACATCCTAACATCAACAACCAAACTCGAGACCTTCAGATCCTTCCTTCTGCCAAAAGGCACTACCCTACAGGACCTAATGCCCCTCCTCGCCCCCCGGTGCCCTTGACGCAGCCCCCCGCGCTACCTCCTTCAGCTTCGTCTTCTGCCGGCGCCACACGGACCACACAACTTAGGCCACGCCCCTCGACACGCAGCCAATCAGCTTTGACCCCGCCACCCGACCAACACCATCCCGCATCCAGTGCGCCTGCGTGAAGCGGTTCCCCCTTTTGCACTCCTAGAATACCCCTCCACCAATAGGAGACTTTTGCCCCCTGATTTTCGCCTCCTCTGATCCTCCACCCTCTATATATACCCTTCCTGTTTACCTTTTATATCATTCTACCCTTACTTGATAATGCTGGTTGTCCAGTGAAACGCGTCGTATATCCTGTATCATCATGTACATTTATGTAACCCTGTACCACCATGAATTTTGCTCATCTCATTCATCTACTTCCTGCCACCCAGCGAAAACTAATCAGAGACCTGGAAACTTTGAATAATAACATTTCCAACGCAGAAATTGCCATTTCTTTCAACCTTGTATGTATTAAAGAAAATTTATTACCTGGCTTTACTAACATATATATATATATATATATATAATACCGGTATATATATATATATATATATAATATATATATATATATATATATATATATATATATATATATATATATCTCTATCTATTGCCTGACGCCGTGATCCCCGAAGGGGTGGCCACTAACGAACCGCCCCTATGCACCTCTGTCCCCGGTCAGTCGACGCCCCTCCCCCCAACCAGCACCGCCTTCGTTCATATACTTCCTCACTCCATCCTTCCACCTCTCATTCGGTCTACCTCTCCCTCTCTGTCCCTCCACCTCGCTCTTGTGTATATATATATATATATATATATATATATATATATATATACTGTATACTGTATATACCGGTATATATATATTTATTAGTGGCCCCTCCATCATTGACGAACATGCCTATTACATAAGGCACCCTCTTCAAACACTCATCCGCCGTAGTTTGAATCTACCGCGCAGAGCATTTAAAATTTGAGGAGCCTTCATCATGAGCGCATGCGACCTCACTCATGGCTTCAGTCATAATGAATTGGGTTCTCACTACGAAAAAACTTCGTAAAAAACAAAAAGAAAATAAGAATAACTATTCAATAAGCTTTCCATCATATCGTGGATGTACTTGTGTGGATCTTTTGACCAGACGCTACTGCAGGCGTCTATTCTTCCTTCTCTGCTCTGCGCTCAGCCTGCCCGGACGTGTCTCCCCACGCTCCGCGGGTTCCGCATTTGTTGCGTCCCTAGTGAGTTTTTTCTCATTTGTTTACTCCGGGATGTATCGAGTAAGGTTAGGATATGCGTAGCAGTAGTGTCCTGGGCTAGTTGCCCGCAGTGCAGTGTATTTTGGGTCGTGTGTTTGGGGCATCTATTTCGGATGTACCCTCGTGGTCCTGTTGTGGACAGGTGAACTTTTTCACAGTTAGCTAGCTTTGTGATGCAGGCGGCTTTCATTACGCGTTATTGCTTCCTTTTATCTTTCTGATGAGGTAGCGTATTTTTGCTGACGTTCCCAGCGTATTTTTCTTCCCTTTGCCGGAAGTGTTTTCTGGGTCCAGAGTCAGTTCTTCCCTTTGCCGGAAGTGTTTGCTACAGTGGTGTGTTGGCGGTGGTTCCTGTTGTGATATAGCTTTGCGCAGTGGCAGTATCGTAACCAATAGGGTCTTGCTGAGTACCGTGGATATTGCATTGTCACTGCTATAAGCTAAAAACAGTGTGCAAAATTGGTTAAAGTTTTTGCACCACACACATCTGCCATCCTGTGCGTGGTCTCTCCACGCATCTCGGTTGGGCTACCCCCAAAGGGTAGCCAAGTCGATCCCCACCTGCCCGCGGTGACCTTGCAGACACCACTTTTCATTTTTTTTTTTTTTTTTTTTTTTTCCATTTTAATTTTTTTCCATTGTGGTGGCACTGACGGGGACGGCGCTACCTGGGGTCTGTCCCAGGTAGTTATTTTCACGTTTTTTTAAAACTAGGGTTTTCTTTTATTTTTAATCAGATACAAAATACAGGCGTTTTTGTTTTTAATTATTGGTTACTTCCACTGAAATGGCAGCGGGCAAGCAGAGTTGTAGTTGTGGGAAGGTTGTGGGGAAGGCCAAATCACTGGGCTGCTACTCGTGTGGTACCTATTTTCATGTTAACTGTATAAATGTTGATGATGAGGACCTCAGAGTACTTGCAAAGAAGAAACCTGGATTTAAATGGCATTGTACTGTTTGCGATACCACCCCCCTGGCTGCAAAGGATGCAGCAATTAGTCAGCAGACCTTGGATGACCTGACGGCTGCCCTAGTTGGTGAAGTGAAGACTGCCATTGTAAACGAAGTGAAGGGTGCCCTTGCTGCAGTGGCCGTGGAGATAGAGAGTATTGGTAACAGAATGGATATCCTTGAGACTAAAGTTGCTGCCCCCGACATTCCCTTGTTTGCCAAGATAGTTCAGCAAACATTTGAAGAGACCAAAAAGGAGCCGACCAAACGCACCACTGAGGTGGTAGATGGTGGAAAGAAAAAAACTGTCTGGGACCATCAGGTCCTGGTAGTGAAGCCAAAAGACCGATCCTCCGAGCCAGTAAGCCCACCAGATACAAAGGCAATCGAGACTGCTTTGGCTTCGGTTCCGGTTAACAAGTTAACTAGAACTGATTCAGGTGTACTGGTGGTACGACTTCCATCCAAGAAAGCCAAAGAAGATGCAGGAAGGGCCATCAATCAGTGTTTGGGGGTGGACAGTGCCTTCAGTGTCTCCGAACCAAAGAAGATGATGCCAAAAATGACTCTGGTAGGCATTGCTAATGATGCTGAGGATAATGAGATCATTCCCAGCATCCTCAACAAGAACCCAAGAATAAAGTCCCTGGTCGACGATGGCTTAGCTATGAATTTGCTATTCACTAAGCAAAAGAGTGATGCACACACTAAGACTGCGGTAGTAAAAATGTCACCTGAAATACGCTCTTCCATTGTGGATGATGGCAATTCTGTGTATGTTGGACTTGTGAGATGTCGTGCATACGATCGCTT
Source organism: Lithodes maja (assembly GCA_037953745.1). Taxonomy (NCBI): domain Eukaryota; kingdom Metazoa; phylum Arthropoda; class Malacostraca; order Decapoda; family Lithodidae; genus Lithodes; species Lithodes maja. The sequence goes on from JBAKBP010017584.1 coordinate 47,056, forward strand.
CTGGGTAACACAATGTTACCATTGCCAGGGCTTTGGTCATACCAGTGACAGGTGTTATCGGAAAAATGAGGATCCAAAATGCAACTTCTGTGCCGGTACTCATAACTCAAAAGACTGCACCAACAAGACTTCCCCCAAATGTATAAATTGTATGAGCTCCACATCAGTTACGGAGCCGCCAAATCATTTCGCCTCAAGTAGAAATTGTCCTTTAATGACAGCTCAGAGAAATAAAGTTATTGAGAACACCAATTTTGTAGGTTCAAAAAACTGAAAAATGCACATGGGAGCCGGTTGAAACTGGGTCTGTTGAATGTTCGTTCCTTGCGTAACAAAATGGATCATATTTGCGAGATCTTGGATGAACGTAACCTTGATGTATTATGTCTCACTGAGACCTGGTTGTTCGAGTCAGATCTGAATATTATCCAGGCGGCATTGCCTAAAACCCATTCCATAATAAATGTTCCTAGGCCTAGGGGAGATCATCCGGGTGGTGGAGTGGCAGTTGTCTACTCCACATCTCTGGTGAATATCTTGCAAATAAGCCATAACCCAGCCCCTCTTTATTATGAACTGTTGGAAGTGGAAATAAAACTCCATCAACAAATTCTAAGAATGGCAGTTGTCTATAGGCCTGGCCATCGTGGCACAGATAGGGGTTTTATGGAAGAGTTTGGGCAGTTTCTCGAGGAATTTTCTGCTAAAACCGGAAGACTTTTGATATGTGGAGATTTTAATTACTGGGTTGACAGCCCTCATCTGAAGCCATTCTCTCCTGAGTTCCTTGAGTTGACTGATCAGAACAATTTTGTAAACCATGTGTCCCACCCAACTCATATCTTAGGACACACCCTTGACTTGGTTTTCTCTCCTGTGGGTTGTGGTGGTGTTCTGGATGTTGATGTTGAGAATGCTGACCCTAATACCTCTGATCATGCTTTGATTACTTTCAGCTTTGATTTCCCTAAGCCACTCGCACATGAAAAAGTAATCAGATTTAGAAATTATAAAAATGCAGACCTAAATTTGGCTAGCAGTGAAGTAAAACAGTACTTGGGAAGTATTGATACTTCCAACCTTACTTCAGATGAGCTGGTGGAGGTACATGGAAATGCACTTAAATTAGTGTTCGATCATCACTGTCCAGAAGTAGAGAAGAAAATCATAGTACGAGATGATTCGCCCTGGTATAGCACTCGAGTTAAATTTCTTAGAAGAGCGCGTAGAAGAGCTGAACGTGAATGGCGGAAAAATAAAACAGACTCTACATGGTTGCAATATCTGTCAGCCAGAAGAGCTGTGGTCCACAAAATCAAAGATGAAAAGAAAGTGTATTATCAGGGAAAAGTTGACTCGTGTGGTAACGACCAGAGGAGGTTGGCTTCAATTGTAAACAGTTTACTTGGAAAAACAAGAGTCAGCTTAAGACCTTCTGTACCCGATGCCGAGTTGGCTGCCAACTTTGTGGCATTTTTTGCTGGCAAGATAACTCGCATAAGACAGGAACTGGATGATGCTTCTGTTGGTGAAGAACTTTCAGTTGTACTCCAACCCCGACACAT